>JASDQU010304737.1:3472-13704 GCA_032191745.1 Picea mariana
ATATTGCATGTATGTTCTAATGTTTCTTCTGAATGAATAGATGTACAAGTAGAGCGTATACGTCTGTGGAGTCATAGCCCTGTTGAGAGTTTATCAATAGTGAGATCTAAGGCTAAGTAGAACATCGTGGATATACAACCAGTCGGTGCTTTCAATGAGGTTTAATTGAAGCATGTAACAAGGAACAATGAGTTGAATTCTTTCTTGAAGCAACTCTATGGAATAGAGAAATTGAGTTTTAGTTGTAGTATGAACACCAGAATTAGTGCTTGAAAGTAGAGCACCGTGTGAATAATAGGCTTCCAATAGCAAAAGCTTGGATCTTTTTGAAGAATTTTTGAATTATATATGTATAAACAAGTTGCACTGAGGACAGTGCAAAAATAAGGGGAGGGGATTGTAATATCACCCGATAGAGCCTCAGTTGTAATTATGAATTGTAAACATGTTTGTTAGGCTAGTGAGCCGAGTTATAATAAGATAGGAGGCTTATGTGATGATTAGGCTAGAGAGCATGGGATGCTAAGGCCAGGAGCCTGATTTGTATATGTAATTATGAAAATCATTAATAAAAATTATACATCATTGCGTGTAGAACCTCCATGAAGAAAGATTTATGGGGGACTAAGCTAGAGGGCTTACCTCTAAAGGAATGATATTATATTATTATTTCCTAAAGTCTAAGGGTTGAAATAATCTGTGTTGTCCTAAGTTCCTAGGGGAAAGGGGGATGAGTGTTAAGTAGAGCCCATGCGACTTTAGTGAGACATGTGTCAACCTGGATGCATGTAGTTTTAGGTGGGGAAATTCATCTCGTTGGGGGTTCCTTCACCATGCGGTCGGTAATTTCATGAGGGTAGACACCCTGGAAGTCTGGCATACTCCCCACTGAATCACGTACTCAGATAGAGAGAGCCCAGAAACTACAAATATACTAGATTTATCCTGTGTATTTCCGGTGAAGCCCAACGCACCTGTATTGTGCCTGAGCTCGTGTTGTGTCGTAGAAGTTGGTGGTTGTTGCTAATGCAGTTTTGGCTAATCTTGGTTTGTTGTCATACTCTGTTTCCATACCCATTTTTTGTGGTTCACTTCACCTGTGTGTTATCTGAATTCTGTTGTTAGCATCACCTATGTGTTTGACATAAGAGCTGAATTGAAGAAGCAGGTTTTCAACCTTGTGAGAAACTCTCCCATGTGAGAGAGTTTGTTGGGAAGTGAGTTCTCATGGAGGGAGTCCCATAGAAGCTATGGTACTCTGAGACTTTCAGTCCAGCCTATTATTGAAGCCCAAGGTAAGGGAGGTGTAGTAGTTGATGGAATTGTATTAGTGAAGGTGTACCCTCCTCGGGTGGAGCAGGTGTGTGGGGAATGAGGGTCTATGGGTTGTGGGAATAAGTGGATTCTAGGGTAAAAGATCCTTCTTGTTGTTCTGTGTGACTTCCTTGTTGTCCTTGCCAAGCCTAGGAATCCCCTTGCCCGATGGAGTTTAGTCCCATCTCGGGGGTGACCCACTGTTGAGTGTGATGAGCAACGTGGTCTATGGTTGGGAGATTCGTGGAAGGTCTACACACAGTTGGTGTACTTCAATTAAAAGATAAGTACCCATTCCTATGCTCATTTACATGTTATGTATTTGTACATGTTATATTGATGAGTATTGCTTGTATATGTTGTTATATTATGGGTTCTGCCTGTGATTACTATTAATATTATGGTAGCTTTGGGAGGTATGAACCTCTATTGTGACCTTTGAAAATATTAGAATGTTCCCGAAGGAAGCAAAGAAATGAAGGAAACCCTAGACAAGATGTTGACTGACAATATATAATTATTATGAATTAATTAGTACCCAGAAGGAGAATCCATCCCCAACAAGTCTTCCAGAATCACTATAAATACAGGGTGCCAGTCTCTCATTTGACACACTTCTCAGAATTGCAGAGAGCAGTTTTTGTGCACTGCAGTCCAACAGTTTTGTGCGCAAGTCGTGGGGAAGGTGCTGCAACAGTTTTTGGGTGAGACTATCTGTTCATCTTGGTTACTTCTTTCTTGGTGCATTAGCCTCTCTTGGCTATTGGATTACTACCAAGATTCTTTTCTTTGTCAAGGTCAAGGTGCTCGGAGGGTGGCTTCGGCCTATGGTTGGGTAACAAGGTTATTGTCAATGGTAAAATGAGCATAATCCTTCATATTCTAATAGGTTATGGGCCCATGCCTCCTTCATTCAGTCTAACCACTGGAAGGAAACATAACCATTAGGATATTGAACTCATTGAAGAACCACTGCTAGGGTTACTCGCAAGAGAAACTTCCAAGACACTGCTGCTAGGGTTACTAGCAGAAGCGGTTGCAGAAAACCTAATCTCATATCCAACACCTTATGATGGAGCATCTCGCTCAAAAAGAAGATATTCAAATGAACCCTAACTCAACACACCTTTTGGCTCTCTCAGAAGATAGAAATGATGAATTTGAAGTTTTGGATCAAGGCATGGCCAGTTACCAGTCAACCGAAGACATGAGTGAAACAATCAGTCTTCTAGACTACTCAACACTCACTGGAACGATTGAAGATGACATGTGGATAATCGATAGCGGATATTGTAGGCACATGACTGGAGATCAAGCCATACTCTCAAATCTAAATGAGAAGAATACCTCATGCAAGGTAGAGCTTGGAGACAAAACCACTTACCCCATGGAAGGATTTGGACAAGCCTCCATCAAAATGAAAACATGTAACTATGTTCACTTAAGCAATGTTTTATATGTACCTGGTTTAGAAAAGAATCTTGTATCGATATCATGCCTAGAATATAAGGGAAACAAAATATCTTTCGTGGATGGAAAAGTGTTATCATGGCATAAAGGCTCCAGCATAGAGAATGTTAGGGTTATTGGAAGTCGTGAAGGAAATCTGTATAGATTACTAGAACAAAATGAAGAAGCTCTCGTACATGACGAAGTCAACCTTAATGATATTTTGCATAGAAGGTATGCTCAGATTAATTATCAAGCATTACATTTTCTCAGAAGAATGGTTGAAGGAATACCATAATTGAAATCTACACATGAAGGGATCTACAAGGGATGTTCCCTTGAGAAGAATATAAAGAAACCATTCCCAAGAAACAACAACAGATCTAAGGAGATCCTATATCTAATACACTCATATGTTTGCAGTCTGATGCCAGTCAGATCTCTAGGAGGATATCTTTACTACGTAATATTCATAGAAAATTATTCAAGAAAGACTTGGCTATACCTACTGAAGACAAAAGATGAAGTATTCAACAAGTTCCAAGAATTCAAAGCAGAGATAGAAAACCTCACGAACAAGAAGATAAAGACATTAAGAATAGATAATGGAGGAGAATACACCTCAAAGGAATTTGTTTCTTTTTGTAAATAGATAGTGATTAGGAGGGAGCTGATTGTTCCTCATAATCCTCAACAAAATGGTGTAGCAGAAAGAAAGAACCAATCTATTGAAGAAACCGTAAAAGCCTTACTAAATGATCAAGGTCTATCCATGTTCTTATGGGGAGAAGAAGCAATGACAACAATATATGTACATAACAGAATTCCTCATCGTATATTGAAGGACATGACACCAGAAGAAGCCTTCTCAGGTAAGAAACATAATGTGGAAAACCTAAGAATATTTGGATGTCCTGTTTACTCTCACATTCCCAAGGACAAAAGGAATAAACTAGAACCATTAGGAAAGAAGGGGATATTTGTGGGATACAGTGATTCATCCAAGGCTTATAGAATTAATATTCCAGAACAATCCAAGATCAAAGTCAACAGAGATGTAACATTAAATGAAAATATGGCCTTCAAGAAATCCATAGAAGAAACCATTGAAGAAGAAGAGGTTGAAGAATCTAATGAAGAAAGCACAAAAAATGAAAATGACGAAAAGGAACAACCTGATCATCCTATGGAACCATGTGAAAACATTGATTCAGATATCGTACCTAAGACCAAGAAATGACCAGCTTGGCTTGAAGCTACCTTACAAGACGCAGAGAGACTCAAGGTTCCAGAAGGAACATTCAGAAAGAGTAAAAGACCTAAAAGATTCTCAAGCTACGCAGCATACATAACGAAACTTCTAGATGAAGAACCTACCACATTTGAAGAAGTGGTTCAAAAGGGAGAATGGAAAGAAGCTATGATGGAAGAACATCAATCCATTATGAAAAACGAGGTATGGGAAATCGTACCTAGACCTAAATAAAAATTAGTGGTAACCTCAAAATGGGTATACAGGATCAAACATGCAGCAGACGAAAGAGTGGATAAATACAAGGCAAGATTCGTAGCCAGAGAGTTCTCCCAGAAGGAGGGAGAATATTATGATGAAACCTTTGCTTCGGTGGCTAGATATACTTCCATCAAAGCTATCACATCTCTTGCCACTTCCATGGGATGGAACTTACATCAAATGGATGTAAATACATCTTTCCTCAATGGAGCAATTGAAGAAGAAGTATATATTGAACAACCTCAAGGGTTTGAGGTACATTCCAGAGACACTCAATTTTGTAGATTAAAGAAAGCTCTATATGGACTCAAGGAAGCTCCAAGGGCTTGGTATGCCAGAATGGATAGCTATCTAATGAGACTTGGTTTCTCCAAGAGTCGTGCAGATCCAAACCTTTACTACAAAGTCGTGGACAATGCACTTGTAATTCTACTACTATATGTTGACGATCTATTCATAATAGGTGAATAGTCTCTCATAATCCAGTGCAAGAAGGAATTAGCTTCTGAATTTGATATGAAAGATCTAGGTCTCATGCATTATTACTTGGGACTAGAAGTATGGCATAAGCATGGTGAAGTATTCCTTGGAAAAGGAAAGTACGCAATAAAGATCCTTCAGAAGTTTGGAATGATGGATTGTAATTCCATGGACACTCCTATGAATATGGATATAGGAAAAGTAAAAGATCCATATTATGATCCATTAGATCCATCTCTATATCGACAACTAATTGGGTCATTGATGTATTTGGTAAATACTCGACCAGACATTTGCTTTGCCATAAATACACTAAGCCAGTTCCAGGTGGAACCGAGACATGAGCATTGGATAGATGCAAAGCATGTCTTAAGATATATTCGTGGAAAAATAAACTATGGCTTAATATATACCGCATCCAGCGATATACAAATTCATGGATTCAAAGACTCAGATTGGGCAGGAAGTTCAGAAGACAGAAAGATCACTTCAGGCATGTGTTTCTTCTTGGGCTCCGCTATGATATATTGGGGCATCAGGAAACAGAAGTCTGTAGCACTCAACATAGTAGAAGCAGAGTATATTGTAGCATGTGAAGCATGCACAGAAGCAATTTGGCTAAGGAAGTTAATCTCTGATCTATTTGATCAGATTCTAGAATCAACCATAATACATTGTGATAATCAGAGTTGTATAAGATTATCAAAACATCCTGTGTTTCATGAAAGATTGAAACACATTGAGATCAAATGCTACTTTATTCGAGATAAAGTCTAGGAAGGAGAAGTAAATCTCAAGTACATCCCCACAGATGAGCAGACAACAGACATCCTAACGAAGCCTTTATCCAGAATAAAGTTTGCATATTTCTGAGAGAAGATGGGGATCATGGAAATAACTCTCTTAGTTGAAAAGGAAGAAATGAATCTCCAGGTTGGGAGGGAGCACTGAAAATATTATTGAAGACATTTATTTTTGAGAATGAAAAATAGCCCAACTTGGGAAGATTCTTTCCTATTTGGAAAGTGGATTGAGATTTCTGATGGACAACAATTTCCCATTGTGGTTAACATGGGAAATTGGTCCATATTGTTGATGTATCATGGATATCAACTTCCCATTGTGGTTAACATGGGGATTGGTCTAGGGTAGTCTCTCTTCTTGAGGGTTACTCAAGAAGGCTGGCTCACCTCACTAGACAACGATTTCTCNCCAGGGTGCAATTTGATTAGTGTAGGAGGAATGGCCCAGGGTGGGGAATGGTCCAAGCTCATCAATTAGGGACAAGCATTCCTTCGGGTTTATACATTCTCTCTAGGGTGCACTTTGATTAGTGTAGGAAGAATGGCCTAGGGTGGGGAATGGTCTAGGTTTAGAAGACATGACAGTTATTCTTCCTTGCTTGAGAAGAATAGTCCAAATATCTCATTGTTTTACTCTGAGGGTAGATATTCTTTCATATCTCATAGATGTGAGTGAAAGATTGGCCCAGGATTCAGTTTGTGTTTAACAATATTTTCTGTGCAAGTTGTCATTAGATGATTGTTATGGAGACTGCTTGTCTCCAGACAGTAGAGATATGCTATTGTGGTGGACATGTTCCCTTGTATGTGACTATGTGTCACGGTTTGAGTAGTTGTGTACTACCTTGCATAAAGCACAGTTATGTTCTATCAATTAATATTGTACCAGTTGTCATGGAGATTATCCAGTTGGATAATAATGACAGTGCTCGTGATACTACCAGTTGAATGGTCTGTTTGTGCTCAAGACCATACCTCCCTAGCTAGGAGGGAGTGTTAATATTATGGTGGATTTGGGAGGTATGAACCTCTATTGTGACCTTGGACAAGATTAAAATGCTCCAGAAGGAAGCAAAGAAATGAAGGAAACCCTAGACAAGATGTCGACTGACAATAGATAATTAATATGAATTAATTAGTACCCAGAAGGATAAGTCGGCCCCCGTAAGTCTGCCAGAATCACTATAAATATAGGGCACCAGTCTCTCAATTGACACACTTCTCAGAATTACAGAGAGCAGTATCTGCGCACTGCAGTCCAACAGTTTTGTGCGCAAGTCCTGGGGAAGGTGCTACGCTAGTTTTTGGATGAGACTATCTGTTCATCTTGGTTACTTCTTGCTTGGTGCATTAGCCTCTTTTGGCTATTGGATTGCTACCAAGATTCTTTTCTCTATCAAGGTCAAGGTGTTCCGAGGGTGGCTTCGGCCTATGGTTGGGTGACAAGGGTATTGTCAATGGTAAAATGAGCACAATCTTTCATATTCTAACAATTACTGCATATATTATTTTCCTATTATTTCCGCATTAGTCTGTGTATTAGAAAAGTTTATTGTATGTTTATGTTTATATTTATAGGCATATGATAATTTTTATTTCTTGGAGATATCATGGCTCGGCCTGGGTGGTCAGGGGTGTGACAAAATGGTATCAAAGAAGGAAAACAATGATACAATTGTTTAGGTAGTGCTACCCGGTAGGGGTTGGTGGTCGGGGATGTTACATTAACCATCCTTATCAAGGACTTTGACACTTCAGATATTGGGTAGTTCCAAAGTTTTCGAATGCATAATTTGTACAACTCTCGAAGAAGCACGGGCCCAGTGTAATACAGACATGTGCAATAATTGTAGGCTTTGCACCATGCATGTGGGACCTCGAAAGACAATTATATAGACTAATTAAATCAAATAGAAACAATAACCAAAGCTCTGCGGTGCCAAGTGTCCACCATGATGCAAACCCTGACATGTGGTTAACCATGTCTCATCTATGCAAATAATAACTATCTACGCAAGAGACAAGGTCCTCAAATCTACCCACGTCTACAAGCCATTTGTCACATTCCCAAGTTATTCGATACCTTACACACTGCCATCTGTCTTTACACCTTTGTCACTGGCCTCTGATCTGGAATCATTTTTCTACCCTTTATGCCTACAGTTTATCCCTTTGGTAAACACATGTAGTGAATAGAGTGGCTTGCAATGGTTGCACAAGAGGGTGATTTAGTACCATCCTCAGTTGACAGAGCAACTTGAAATTTCTACACAAGAGTGTAAACCAACACCATACCAGCGTCAAGCATGTGAAGATGCAAGGTATGATATATGCAAAAAAAAATCCTATCAGTTGTTTTAAGAAGTATTGAGTAGCAATGTATTGATTAAAACTTGTGGACCCTTAGCCTAATCCTCCATGATCCCTTGATTTTTCCAAACCTATTGATAATCCCCATAATCCTGTGATTACACATCTTGTTTCTCACAAGTTTACTGATCCCCATCCCATAATCTACAAAGAAACCAGTGTTCAAACTTCAATGCCCACTAAGAATTTAATTTGTCAACAAAGGAGAAATAAGAACTAATGTTTGGACTCAGCTCATTTTTTGTTTTATGTTCATCCTCCACCCAGGATTTTCATTCCAGGTCCTGCAATTTTTTTTTTATATAACTTATTGAAATATGTCACTGATAAATATGGATAAGGACCGACAATGATGTTGAATTTTTTTGCAGCTTTCTTAACTTTGCACCATACCCAACCCTTCTACACCTAGATGAAGTTTTCTTCTAAAAGAACATTTTGCAAAGGAAACAAGATTTCTTGTTCAACACTTTTCGAGGATAGTAATACATTCCTGTTTCTGTGATCTCAGTAGTCACATTTAAGGATGTTTTGTAAGAGCATTTTCACTTGGATATTATTTCTAGATTGTTTTATATTTATCATTCTGCTAAATTTTGGATTTTTTCTAACCATACTTAGACATGGCGCGAATTCGGGACCTCGTGAGTTTTCTAAATGTGAAGCGTGAAATTCTCTCAGAGTGAATTTATCCTGGAGTCATTAACTTGCACCTATTGTTAACTAACCCGAGATTACTTTAACCATTCCTATCAAGGACTTCGAGACTTCAATTGTTCTGCACTTCCAGAGTTTTCGATTGTAGAATTTGCACAACTCTTGAAGTAGTACAAGTCGGAGTAGTACGAACACGTACATCAAATGTAGGTTGGCCACCATACATGTAGGACTCCTAAAGACAACTAGCTAGACTAATTTAATCAAACAGAAACAATAACCAAATTTCAACGATGCCAAGTGTCCACCATGTTGCAAACCCTGACATGTGGTTAACCATGTCTCATCCACGTAAATAATAACCATCCATGCAAGAGATAAGCTCCTCAAATATACCCACGTATACAAGTCATTTGTCGCCTTCGTTTACCTATGCACTTCCATCTGTCTTTACACCTTTGTCACTGGGCTCCGATCTGGAATCGTTTTTCTACCCTATACTCCCATAATTTACCCCTTTGGTAAACACAGGAAGTGAACATAATGGCTTGCAATGGTTGCACAAGAGGGTGAGTTAGTACCATCCCTCTATTGACAGAGCGACTTGCAATATCTTCACAAGAGGGTAAACTAGCACCATCCTAGCGCCGAGTATGTGAAGATGTAAGGTATGATATATGCAACAAAAATTCTTGTTAGTTGTTTTAAGAGGTATTGAATAGTATTCTAATGGTTAAAACCTATGAACCCTTAGCCCAATCCTCTAGCATCCCTTCATTTTCTCGAACCTATTGACAATCCCCCTAATCCCGTGACTACATATCTTGTTTCTCACAAGTCTATTGATCCCCATCCCATAATCTACAAAGAAACCAGTGTTCAAAATCCATTGCCCACTAAGAATTTAACTTGCCCTTCTATCTTCATCGTCCACCCAGGATTTGCATTCCAGGTCCTGCAATTTTTTTTTTTATATAACCTACTGAAATATTCCACTGATAAAGATGGTTAAGGACCGACAATGTTGTTGAATTTTCTTGCAGCTTTCTTAACTTCGTACCATACCTAGTCCTTCTATACCTAGCTGCAGTTTTCATCTACAAGAACATTTTGCAAAGGCAACAAGATTTCTTGTTCAACACTTTTTGGGGATAGCAATACATTCCCGTTTCTTTGATCCCGATACTCACATTTAAGGATGTTCTGCAAGAGCATTTTCGTTTTTTGTTTGTAAGTGAGTGTGAAAAACTATATTACTAAAATAAGTTATGATACAAAAAAGATAAAGGAACTCCCTTGATCTGCCAAAACGGAAACCAGATCTAGGGTCCTAGAGTTGCATTGTCTAATATAGCAGGGGAAGGCCTAGGCCACCACCATGGGAAACCGACCCATTCCTCTGAAAACCAATTTGAAAAACTACATCATAACGAAACCAGAGAAAACATAAGAATAATAGGGTTAGCTCCTACACTGATAAACTTGACCAGGGTTGCTTCTACGCTAATCCAGGTTGATGGGGTGCTCTTCGTCTCCATCCTTCCTTGCCTTGTTCTCCTTCCTCTGCTCCACCAGGCGTGTCTTTCTGATACAAGTTGGGGTTCCATTTTTGTCAGTTGGAGTAATGTCTATGTGGTGGACATAGC
>JASDQU010304744.1:0-11951 GCA_032191745.1 Picea mariana
GATCTCTCTCCTTGTCTTACAATGACTTACAATTGACCTTCAACAGCCAGAACCCTTTCTGATCATACATTACAATGATTTATACAAGAGGGGCTCAATGAGCTTTCCCTCCAAGATACCTTAGTGACATCCTATCACAATTAAAACGCCTATCTACTAAGGCTTAATTACAATGAATGAACATTTACTTTCTAGGCGATGCTCAAGATATGTACAATGCAGACCACACTAAAGGCCTCTCTATCTGTTGCCAGTACAAAGGCATCAACTCAACTCTACCAAGCCTTACAACATTTAATTGCATTTAAATTACATTTAAAATTTAAAATTGGGGGGAAAATGAGAGGGTTGGCGCCTATGCCCTCCTTGAATGCATGTCGATGTGATGAATAGTTGGCTCTTTGATGAGGTGGAGAGATGCTCCTGCATTAATTTATAATGGTCTTAAAGTTAGAATAGGCTCAGATCCTTGGGTTGGTAGTGTAAAAAACCATATTCTATTGGATGATATCATTCATCAGCGCCACGATAGGGGATTTTTTCATCTTAATCAGATAGCATAACTTGAGTCTACTTCTATATGGAATCGAGGTTGGTTGGATGTTGCCCAACTTGGGTTCAGAGCTCATCAAGTTAGAACCTGGTCAAATTATATCTTGGCCCTAAAATCCTCTCATGTTAGAATCACGGATAGGGAGGATGAAATAGTTTGGAAACATGTGGAGCATGGAGCCTACACTCCCAATCTAGGGTATATTCATCTTAACATCGACTATCTAAATAGAGACCAAAAATGGTGGTGGAAAGGCCTATGGAAGTCTAGATGTCCTTTGAAAAGTTGGATCTTTATGTGGATCTTTTTAGAAAATAAAATTCCAACCTGGGATAGAATGCAAAAATTGGATGATTGAAGGTCTAGGATGGTGCTCTCTTTGAAGGAATGATGATGAATCAGTGACCCATCTCTTTCTCTTTTGTTATTTTATAGTGCATGTTTGGAAATAATGTTCCTCTTTTTCATATCTAAATTGTTCTTGGAGGGGTGCCTCTGTTGAGGATGCTTGGAAAAATTGGTCTTCAGATGTTGGTAAAAAGTCAATAAGATCTCTTCCTATGATTGTTTGTTTGGGGTTATGGTTGGCAAGAAATGAGACAATTTTTCATGATGGTTTCTCCACAATTTACTCCAGCTCAAGGATTTAGTATTTTGGAACTTTTTCCTCAAGCAAAGGACTCTCCTCCCATAAGAGTTATTCGTGAGGAACATGTTGATAAAGTTGTTTCTTGGGATTTTTTTGATGGAGATCCACAGAACAATGGATGAAATCCTATGGTGGTGGAGCGGTTCTTTTCTTATCATATTCCCACTTCTTTAAGATCAATATGGGGCTAGGAACTGACTCAAATAACTATTTTGAATTTATGGCCTTAAAATTGCTTATTATTTTTGCTAGACAAAAGGTGGTGATTTCAATGCAAATTTTTGGTGATTCGGTGAATGCTAGAAAATTCAAGGATGCCACAATATTATGCTAATTCCTTTGATTGAAGAAATAGATAGGATTTTAAATATTTACAAATCTTTTTCTATTCATCATGTCTTAGAGAACGAAACACTGATGCATACACTTTATGCAAATATGGCTTAGAGATGGATTTTGCATATTGGTCTATCCAGGAATCTAAGGATAGGTCCAGGATAAAATTTCCACTTACACCTTTCATCTAGACAAGACAGATGGTATTCTCTAGGATTAGTATTCTCTAGGATACTAAGTCAGACAACATTTTATGTGTATATGTTGATGTTGTTTTCATCATGATAGACTATCATGTATTTACAATCAACACTATGGGTCATAATGATCTCATGATTAGTTTATCCTAATTTTTTTCTAACTGTTGTATATGAATATATTGTCTCTTGGTTTTTGTTTTTGTAAATTCCTCCCTTGGCTAGTACTTCTTTGATTAATTTATTTGGTTTTTAGGTCCTCGTGTTTTGCACAGAAACCTTGGTCTCCGGGAAAGTTCTTTTTTACTTTTTTTAGGATTGATTATGACCTTCCATGTTGTGGTTACAACAATATAAACATTGACATGTATCTACAAAATGTAATTTTATTCTATAAATAAAATTATGTTTTTTTTCTGAGGAAAAAATATAATATAACATTACAGTATCACATTAATATAAGTTAATACAAACATTAATATAAGTCAATATAATATAATTGTAGTATAATATCCCAAGATCAGGTGACCATGAGGAGAGCGATATTGAGAAATTGGATAATTCACCACATGGACAAGCAATTGAGAACCCCAATACCAAGTCCACATAGGCAAGGTCTCATAAACCCTAAACCCCACCATCGACGATCCCTCTATACCAATAGATCTCCTATTTAATGACACTTAAACACGAAACCTTTTCCTCGGTAACGAGGCCTCCTAAACATAGCTATCAAGGAACGTGGAGGATACTGAGGGAATGCGACAATCATCTGGAAATAGGTGTGCAGAACTATAGGTACGATAGTTTATCAATGTGGCACAAAATATTGACGGAAGAGAGTACTACGACCTCGATGGTTGGATCCTATGAGATTTCAAGCATGGGTAGTATGAAAACCAAGGGTGGAAAATACTTCGGGTCAGTCATCGCTCTAAGAAACAATAGGATTTGGTCAAACAATCATAGGTGTGCATTCTGGAATTCTCTAGTAGGAGAGGGCCATCACATTTGGCAGCATAGCCAACACCCAATCCACCTTGGCTCCAACTTCGCTTTGGGTTTGAAAATAGGTTAAGAGCACAATGGCTTCCTGAAGAGGTTATCTCCATGGTTACATACGTGGAGGGGCTCATATATAGATCCATCTTCAAGCAATAGAGGAGGGTGGATTCCCAGTACTCAAGTTCAACGAGAAGCTCAAGTAACAATGGTGTTTTTTCAGGGAGAAACCCTACCTCACATCCAAGAGAAAATGGAGGAGCTGGAGGAAGAAATAAAATTGGAACGGACCTTAACACCAACTCAGGAGGTGGATGATGATATTATAACTTGGGTGCCTAACATAGAAAGCTCGTGTGGGCGTGAATCCAAATATTGGAGAACGATGGAAATGTATTGGAATTTAAAAAAGCTTCTGCTTCAAATATTATAGACACTCGAGGACACACAGAACGTTATCCAACTAAAACTAGATGGATTCTATTTTCTCCTTCGAGAGGTTCTGGCGCTACTCCCTTCCTCTACATCAACCACGACAACAATGAACGCACGTAATGGTAAGACGACAACTCCGTTCCCTCCCTTGGAGCCTCAGGCTCCCCCTCCAACTGAATAATTTTTTTAAATCGAAACTGGTTAAAATATATTAATAAAATTTCCATGCAAGCACGTAGAAGAATTATATTACTCATAATTAATATTGCGCTAGCTATACTATATAATGAAATAGATGAAAATATCCAAGATGACTTTTAATAATCAAGTTCTAGATTTCCTTGGATTCAAACTATTGAAAGAATAAATCCTTTCAAATTATTTTCATAAGAATATACAGAAGAAAAACATAGTTAACAAACATGCCAAGCTATCCCATCTCTGTATATGATATTGGAGGCTATATACGATATTATCCAAGTTGTTGTGAGAACCCTCTGCTATTCCCAATTCGTATTCTTTCTCTGTATGATTTCTACTTGATTTCCTTCCTATTGTTAATGGGTGAAAATAATGGGTGAAAAGGATGAGGATTCTTCTTTAATATTTATGCAAATGAGGGAGATTTATCTTCTCCTTACGTTGGATCCCCATTTTCCACACACAACCGAGGTGGGCCCTTTTTTAGAGGGTCCACCGAAACCCCAATAGATGGTTGAACCACTAAATAAGGAACTGAAACCAACCCATGCGAAGGTGAGCTTCCCTCGGGGGAGGTCACATTTCCTTTGGCTAATCTTTATGAATTTGTTGTATTTTTTTGTGCAGTTAAGAAATTATCTGTATGCCATTTTAGTGAGAGTCTTCCTCCTCTCAATCCTCATTTTCTTCATCTTTTTTTTCCAGCACTTTGAACATATTATTAGAAGGGCAAGATTGGGAAATCTTGGATCCATTGGGATTCTTATTCTTATGCTTCCTTGAAACATGTTTGAATCCTCCTCTTTTTCTTCATCTTTTTTTTTCAGCACTTTGAACATATTATTGGAAGGGCTAGATTGGGAAATCTTTGATCCATTGGAATTCTTATTCTTATGCTTCCTTGAAACATGTTTGAATCCTTGATCCACGTTATTTTTGAATGGATGTGTTTCTTTGGCTTTAGGGCATCTTTTGGAGAAGTTCCCATAATCATGACAGATGTTACAATTGAAAGGTACTTGCTCATAACCTAGGACCTAGAGGTGACTCCAATGCTCAATTGAGTTGAATCGCGTCGGGAAGACCCTTTGAGAAATCAATTCTATGTATACTCTCACACAAGTGAAAATATTACCCTTACGTTCTGCATGTGTAATTAAACGACCGAGACTATTTCCAATGGATTTGTAACAATATTCCCCGATTTGTAACAATATTCCCCCAAAACAATAAGGGGGACGTACAAATTTTTTATCCAAACAGGAGCTGAGGAGATATCCATATTTGGGTTAAAGTCAAAATTTCAAGGAGAAAGAAACAATTCCCTACATCCCATGAAGTAGGGCCCAAATATGAAGATAAGATATTGGTCCTCAATGGTTTTGAAACTAAAAACAAACAACCCTTTTTCCAGAATAAAATGAAATGCGGCCATGCATAGACCAATTCTTGGAAATCCATTCTGCAACTATCTTTAGACTCGACCACAGGCCTCAAAACTTACCTAATAATCCTCGCTCTGTGATAATGATGTATTTTTGTTTTGCAACTGAGTGCCCTAAGTATAGAGTGGGGGTGGAATCGATCAACTTGGAAACAAAACCCTTTTTAGTGAAAATAGAAGGCCCGCCCATGGAGAATAACTTAGAAATATGATGAATTAACACACGGTGAGGCAGAGCTCAGAAGTTGTATTCATGAATGAGTATTGATTACATCATTATATAGGAAACTACTCTACTTAGTCGGTTACATCAAACCATAGATAGCTAGACTCTACTTATCCTACTGACTCTATGAACTGACGCTTACAACTGATGCTTACAACTAACTCTTACTCCGTTATTTCCAAGTCTCCCCCCTATTGGAGAATGGATTGACTTCTACACATAACATCTCCCTAAACTACTCAAACTTAATCTTTCAAAAAGGCTTAGTGAAAATATCAACAACATTTTCACTAGTATTACAATACATAAGAGCTATTTCATTTAACTGCAACTTTTCTGTAACAAAATGAAACTGAGCTTCAACATGATTTTTCCTTGCATGAAAAATAAAATTCTTCGCAAGATTGATTGAACTTTGATTATCACATTTGATCATTGTAGGTTCCTTTTGTTCTTTTCCAACATCTTGAAGAAGTCTTCTCAACCAAACAAATTCACAAGTTGTTTCACACAAGGCTTTATATTTTGCTTCAGTAGAAGACAAAGATACAGTAAGATGATTTTTACTGCTCCATGAAACAACCCTTGATCCAATGCCAAACACATATCCAGTGGTCGATCTTCGATCATCCGAGTTGCCAACCCAATCATAATCTAAGTAACCTGTCAACTCAACATCAGATGCATCAATATATTTAATACCATAATCAAGTGTTCCTTTCAGATAGYTGAGTACCTCCTTTGATGCATTCCAATGGCTTTCTAGAGGTTATGCCATAAACTAAGTTAACACACTCACAAAGTATGCAATATCAGTTMTGGTTGTGGTGATATAATTCAAACTACCCACCATTTGTCTATACATAGTGCCATTTACCTCCTTCAAACTATCATCACAAGAAAGTTTCACATTCTACTGCATGGGAACAATAGAAGACTTACATTGATCCATTTTAAATCTTTTAAGTAGTTCTCTGATATACTTACTTTGACAAACAAAAGTTTGGTTTGTATTTCTCCAAACTTCAAGACCTAGGCAGTAATGTAACTCACCAAGATCTTTCATTTCAAAAATTTTTGACAACTTCTCCTTGATTTCATCAATTAATTTCTCTTCATTTCCTATAATTATCAAATCATCAGCATACAAGTAAATCAATACTTTATATCCCTGCTCATCAAATTTGGTCTACAGATTTGGATCACTCTTTCTCCTCATAAAACCCTGTTGAAGAGAGAAAGAGTCTATCTTCTCATACCATGACCTAGGTGCCTGTTTTAGTCCATACAATGTTTTCTTTAACTTACACACTAAGTTTTCTTGCCCTTTTTCCACAAACCCTTCAGGTTGAGTAAGGTAAACCTCCTCGTTTAACTCACCATTCAAAAATGCAGATTTAACATCTAATTGGTCCAGCTTCCAATGATGCTTTGTAGCTAAAGCAATTAACAATTTGATAGTATTCAATTTATCTATTGGTGCAAATGTTTCATCATAATCAATACCTTATGTTTGTGAATACCCCTTTGCAACCATTCTAGCTTTATAATTGTCTATACTATCATCTCATTTAAATTTGGGTTTGTATATCCATTTGCCTCCAATGGGATTTTTATGTTTAGGAAATTCAGTCAATTCCCAAGTATTATTTTTTATTATAGATTCATATTCTTCCTCCATTTCATTTCGCCATTCATCATGTTCATTGGCGTCATCAAAACTCATGGGTTCTATGACATTTGAAATGCTACTCATTATGGCATAGTCTTTATACCTCTCAGGGAGATGAACTTGTCGTGAAGATCTTCTCAACTGATTATCTTCCTCCCCACTTTGTGAATATCTGTCTTTGCCTTTAGGTGAACTGTGACTGCTTGAATTGTCCATATCATTGAGTCCTTGTTGTTGTTTTTTTTTGTTTTTGTTGTCGTTGCAGTTGTGGCTGCTACTGTGGTGGATGTTGTTGTGATGGTTGTTGCTGCTCTTCTTTAACGCCTCCATAAATAAGTCTATGACATTCCTCATGACTGTTATTGTCATGATTTCTTGCTTCCTGCTCATGGAAAAGTATATCACTACTTGCAAATACTTTGTGCATAGAAGGATCAAACAATTTGTATGCTTTGAATTCAGAACAATACCCTATAAAATACATTTAATGGATTTATCATCCAGTTTCTTCTTATTCTCCTTTGGAATATAAGAAAAAGCCTTACACCCAAATACTTTCAAATTATGAACTGCGGGTTTGGAACCATACAAGGCTTCGAAAGGAGTAACATTATCCAGACACCTTGTTGGCCTTCTATTCCTTAAATAAACTGCAGTATTTATGGCTTTAGCCCAAAATGCATTTGAGAGATTCTTACCTTTCATCATACTGTGTGCACACTCTACGAGAGTTTTGTTTTTCCTTTCAACAACTCCGTTCTGCTATGGAGTGTGAGGTATTGTAAACTGCTATACTATTCCATGCTCTTTGCAATATTTGTTGAAGTCCCCTGATTTATACTCTCCCCCATGATCTGAATGTAGGATTTTGATAGATTTTCCTGTTTGATTTTCCACCATGGTTTTGAATTCCTTAAAGTACTCGAAAACATCACTTTTTCTTCTAAGGAAGTAAACCCATGTGTATCTCGTGCAATCATCAATAAATAACAGAAAGAAAAATGCACCTCTTAAAGACCTAGTCTGCAGAGGCCCGCAAACATCAGTATGCACAATATCTAACACATCTCTATTTTTCCTATTAGGATTAGAGGGGAATTCATCTCTGTGCATATTTCCTAATGCACATACATCACAAGAAACATTCTCATTCTTTAACATGGGGATTCCTTCAACCATATTCGTTTTCTGTAATAACAATAAATCAGGATGATTGATGTGGCCATACCTTTGATGCCAAAGAATCTTTTTTGGCATAGTTGCAGAAGTCAGTGTGTGATGTGTTTTGCTGACAACGTCAAGTTTGTATAAGCCTCCTTCTCTGACTCCCGTTGCAACAGTTTGGAAGTGGTCCAACAGATCCTTCACTATGCAATAATTCTTGAAGAATTCAACCTTCAAGTTCTGATCTGTAATGGTGGACACATAGATCAAATTTCTCTTTATCCTTGGCACATACACCACATTGTGAATGTGAAGAATAGTACCATTCAACAATGTCACAGGAATGTCTCCATATCCCTTGATTTGATGAGCACGGTCATCTCCAAGATATATGTTGGCACCATTCTGTGTTTCTTTAAAATTAGCATACCGGTTCTTATTACAAGTCATATGTATTGATTCTCCAAAATCCACAAGCCAGGCATCAATATCATCTATTTCAGCAGATAAATCAGCGTTAGACACAAACAGCCTAAGATCCCATGAATTAAAATTTGGGGGTTCATCAATATCATCACTAGCAATAAATAATCTGAGATCATGATTTGAATTTTTTTTTGCATAATGACCTGAATGTGTTCTAGGTTTATTCCTAGCCTCATCACTCTTCTTCTTATGATAGTCTTTAACAATATGTCTAGGTCGACCACAATAAAAAAACTCTTTGATTCAGTCCTATTAGATTGCATACCATGATTCAGTCTTGGAGATTGTCTTCTCTGCGATGAACTACCTCTTTGCCATGAACTCTCTCCTCTACCTCTTTCTCCTGATCTCCCTCTCACGGATCTCTTATTTGACCATAGTGCCAAATATTTATTCTGAGGCTTCAGATTCCCACGCCTTTCTTCCTCTTCCAGCAAAATACCTGTCAGCTCTTCAAACTTAGGAGGTTTCTCCCTTGCTACGAGACCTGTTATGAACATATGATAATCTTCTAGCATACTATTTAAGGTAATAGTGACCACATCAGTGTTGGAAACAGTTTCCCCTATATTTACTAGCTTGTCTTTCACCTCTTTAATACAAGCCAAAAATGAACTAACAGATTCATTTCCATCTATCTTAATGCCTAGTAATTTATTTTTCAGGAACAAAATGCAATTTGTATTTCTAGTTTCATATAATGATTTAAGCGTTGTCCACGTTGTAGAAAAAGTTGTAGCTTCTCTAATATGTGTAATTATGTTATATTTAACTGACATGCGCAACAATACCTTTTCCTTGTTTTCGTGCTTCTCCCAATCTTGGATTTGTGTTGCTGTCGCACCTGCAGCTGCATCATGTTTCACTTCAGTTCCCTTCGCAATGTTCTAGACACCATAGCCCTCCATCACGGTCTGCATATTGAATTTCCAGTTAATGAAATTCGAGCCATCTAACTTGTTGGCTTCGTTGAGGTAGGTCTCTGCCAGAGGATTCACCATCTCTGCAAGTGTCTTCTTGTCCAACCAGCCAATGGATCCTTGTATCACCAACGGTGAATCACCAAGAATATGCAACTTTCATCAAGTACTGAGCAGTCTGTCACTGTACCTATAGATCCACCGATCCGTCTCTACCTTGGCTCTCATTTTTCTTAAAAGAAATATAAGGAAACCTTAAAACCACTTTATATATAAAAATAATATAAATTTCTTAAAAAAAAAAAAACTTTTCCTTTTTTTTAATACACACATCCACCTTTAAGTAATAACTCCACCTCAAAGATGATGATCCTTCCTCATATGCATATACATAAGAATAACCCCTTCTTCATATGCATAAAAAATCTAAAATATAACCCCTTTTTAAAATAATTCACGATTTTCCTTCAAACTCCACACATGAAACTATATAAACTCCAGGCATGCAAACTAAACCTTCAAAATTCACAATTTTCCTTCAAAATCCACGCTTGCAACTATATAAGCTCCACGCATGCAAACTAAACCTTCACGATTTGTGATCCTTCATCCAAAAATCTCAAGCTTTCTGATTCCAGCAAGCTCACTTACGTGGCAATTAAAGGGAGGAAATCGTGAAAATAGAGCACATACGAGAGAACTCACCCGCTCACGCAAAAAAAAAAAAAACTCAAGATCCAATGGGGATTCACGCGACCATTCTCCAGCTCGAACCCACGTATGCGTAGAGACCCGGGTTTCCGCACCTCACACATCTTTTATAATGCGGGGATTCTGGACCTCACGAGGTATTTGGGTGCGGGAATCTTTAAATATTTCCTCACTGTAATACACAGTTGCACTGTGGAAATATGAGGTTTTCAAATGCGTGGAAACTCTCAGTAGTATGCTGGCGCACCCTTCACGAAGAGGGATTTGCGTGCTTCTATAAATTTCCGCACCTCACTCCCGTGGCTCTAATAGCAACTTAGAAATATGAGAAATTAACACACGATGAGACAGAGCTCACAAACTGTATTCATGAATGAGGATTGATTACATCATTATATAGGAAACTATTCTACTTGGTTACATCGAACCACATATAACTAGACTCTACTTACGCTACTGACTCTGTCAACTTACGTTTACAACTTACTCTTACTCCATTATTTCCAAGTGAATACACCCATGCAATTCTTCAATTTGATCGATAAATCATGCACAACCCACAACGTGACTAGAAAAATGACTCTCCACCACGTGCGAACATTTCCAATGACCACAGTAATCATGGATTCACAAGTCTAGGGATGACGGTGATAGTACCGACTCCTCCATGCGAGTCATAGACATGGACGATGGATAGTATTTTTCCTAGATGAACATGGAACCTGAGCTACACAGCCACAAAATTTTATAACTTTTTCCAAAATCAAAAGGGGAAGGGTGCAATACTAGGACTTCCAAGAGGTCACCCATCCCAGTACTACTCTATCCCAAGTGAGTTTAAATCTGGAGTTCTGATGGTATCCAATGCATTAACGTTTGTATTATGATCACACACTCCCCTCCAAGTGAATAATTAATATGTTTTTCTTTTCTTCTTTATGTATGATGTGGAGAAGTTATAGCTATGCTTTAGTCTCTATTAGATCTCTCAATTCTCTCTGTAATGTTTATCTAGATAGACATAGGTTAGAAAAAAAGTTGTTTCAAAATGTTTGGACTTAATAACTCTTTCCTTGTTGTCATTTCCCCATCACCTAAGACCTTTTGTATGAATTAGTTACATCTAGAAAACTTAAAAAAATATTATTATAATATAATATGGTAATAAATTTTTCACAACTTTATTCATATATTATTATTTGAACATATCTTTATGGGCCTAGTGATTAGTAACAACAACCACATTAATAATATTAATGTGTTACTATAATTTCATAGGGACATATTTAACACATTAATAATGTCATTTTCTATAATATGTGATAAATATACTATCTAAGTGATTTTGTTTGTTACTAATTATAGTTTACATAACCAAAAATAATTTGTTTATTGATATTAAAACTTAATTTTACAAGGTTTTTATTGAAAAAATATATAACTTCACTATTTTGAAAGATATTTATTTTTACAACAAAGTGGATATGAAAAGATAAAAAATAATGCCAAACTTCTTATTCTAGTTTTTAAAAATATCAACAAAATTAAAAAATTAAAAAATTAAAAAATTGAAAAAAAAAAAAATCACATTAAAACGTTTCTTCAACTTTCAAAGTAACATGTTCTTAGTTAGACATATTGTCTTCCTTTATGTACATACCTATATTTCAATTACATCATGCAGACCAATGTCCCATGCCTGTTAACATGAATAGAAAACGCACAACCACCAGAAGGTTGTTTCCTTTTGTATTGCCCTGCTGCGGGGAAGGTTGTTTCGTTTCCACATCTTTCATTCAATTTCATGTATAAATCAATTACATCATGCACTGCAATGTCACATCCCCTGTTAACACACAAAACGCTCTATTGCTGTCCAGGGATCAAAGTTGGCAAAGCAAAAGTCTACTGTTAGATGTCATTGAGAAAGGTTATTATTGATTTAACTCTTTTAC
>JASDQU010304753.1:0-13201 GCA_032191745.1 Picea mariana
ATTGGCAAGAACTGTTCAAGATATAAGGCACCCAATTGCATCTCAATATAGCTTATCATCCCTAGACTGATGGTCAAATAGAAGTTGTCAACAAGTGTTTGGAAATAAATTTGAGGTGTTTTTCCTTGGAAAATAAAAATCAGTGGGCTCAATGGTTACCCCTAGCTGAATGGTGGTACAACACTTCATACCATACAGCTACACACATGACTCATTTTGAAGCGGTATATGGACAGAAGCCACCTTCATTTCTTTCATACTTACCTGGTGTCTCGAAGGTCCAGGTGGTTGACCAAACACTTATTATTCAAGAGGCTATTTTCCATACCCTCAAAGAGAATTTGGTCATGGCACAGAATCGCATGAAGAAACAAGCAGATTAAGGTCACTTTGAGCGTCAATTTGAAGAAGGGGATCAGGTGTTTCTTCGCCTGCAACCTTACAAGCATAATTCCCTCAAGGGCGAGCATTGTCAGAAGCTAGCGCCCAAATTTTATGGTCCTTATACAGTTCTCAAGCGTGTGGGACAGGTGGCCTATCAGTTATCTTTGCCCAGTCATTCGAAGCTACATCCTGTTTTTCATTTTTCCTGCTTAAAGAAGGTGATTAGAACTAAGTGCCAAATTCAAACCAACCTTCCAGAGTTATCCGAAGAAGGATCCATTTGGCTACATCCACAAGAAGTTTTGGACCAGCGTGAGCGTCGCCTGCGTCAAAGAACCATCAAGGAAGTGTTAATCCAATGGAAAGATACAACTCCAGCAAATGCCACTTGGGAACCAGCTACCATTCTGTAGCAATTTCCACATCTCAAGCCTTGAGGACAAGGTTTTTTTTAACGGGGAGTACATGTTAGGGTCCTAACCCACACATAGGTAGAACAATATATCCATATGTAATAAAGGTCAATATTAATAAGGCCTTGCAATAAAATAGAATAATTCGGATGTAATAAGACCTAATAGAAGCTTCTGCTTCTAGAAGGATCTTCCTCTAGATGCTTCTTTTGATAGACATATTTAGTATAAATAGGAGTCGAGGGTATGAGAACCCTAGCTTGGATATTATTGTAAAAGATCTTTTCTCAACTAGAGGTTGCCCCCTCGAAAAGGCCCGTGAACATTGATTTCAGAATCAAAGTGTTATTTCTGTTGTTATTCTTATATCATTTCAGTGCTATTGTGGTGATTGTTCTGGTTATATTGTTGTTATTCTACCATTTCTAGCATTTTATTTTTGTTCTGCATACTTTTTATGTCTGGTATATTACATATACCACATGACTGCAACCATCCATGTAATCTGCATGGGGCGAGGGTTGTTAAAACTTTATTCTATATATATTGCTTTAAAAACTATGCCATAACCACTGCATATATGTTATAACAAAATACTACGTATAGTATGGTTGACGGGGTTCAACCCTGCAACCTACTATACAATAACCAAACGACTTAACCAATTACGCTAAGGATGCAGGTTGGCTATGGCAACCGCCTAACTATTATTTAATGCTAATCAAGGATTTTAGAGAGTGGTTAAGGGGGCATGTGCCCTATTTAATGGTGCGTGGATCAATAATTGTACACTCATAATAATTGTAGAGATTATGTCTTGAAGTGTGTGCCCGAGGGTACAAGGACTTTGAGGCTACATCGTAAAATGTACCAAGAGGTCCTTTGATGGAATTTTAAGAACTTTATACTCATTTTTCATGATTTTTCACAAGGAATCCAATGGTGCTTATGATTTTGCATTTGTGCAACATGTAAAAAGTTCATTGTAAACAAAATCATTTGAGCATTAATAAAGAGGTCTCTATTGGAAGCGGGCCCGGAGACATAGCCCAAATTGGGTGAACTCCATTATCAAACTTGTGTATGTGATTTCGTCATTGTTGTTCATTTCATACTCAGTTATTTGCAAGTTATTTATCATTAAACTATGTATGGTTAGATAAGCACTTCAAATGTAATTGCAATCAGTCAAGCGATCATTTTTATTTCAAAGATCAAGTAGATGTTTATATGTATTTAAAATAATCAGCTTCTAATGATTTTTCGAATCAATTTGGTATCAGAGGGAGGTTTGACAAGTGTTTGCAAGTGCATGCTTACAAGATCCAAACTCAAACTTGGTAAAGGAGGGATTGCAAGTTATAAGTCTGAGATTGAAAGAATATTTTGTAAGCATAATATGGCTTCCAAAGGGAAGGAAGGAGAATATCCCCCCATAAGTCCAAAATAAATGATGGATACACTTCACTCAATGAGAGAGATAATAGATGATTTGCAATGAAGAATTCAAAAATCCATAAGAGGATAATCTTCGGTAAAAGGAGAAGGAGGAGGCAAAGGTGGTGGACCTTCAGAACCCCCCTCACCATCCTCGTCATCTTCTTCTTCTAAAGCAAGTGAAAATTCTTCTCGTCGAAAGAAGTTTGATCATAATCTGTCTTTATTAAAATTGTCAATCTATGATGGAGAATTGAATGTCGAGAAATCAGACAATTGGATCAAGCAAATAGAGCTATATTGCAAGGTTCAAAAGATCATTGACGAAGCTGCAAGGATACAATTAGTTTCTCTTCCAATAAGTGGCACAGCCTTAATATGGTGGGAGAGTAAGATGCAAGTTGATTTTGTTCAAAAGGGTAAAGTAATCTCTTATTGGGATAAGTTTACTAAGGCTATAAGAAAAAAAATATATCCACTAGCTTATACACAAATGACAACGATAGAATGGAAGCATCTAAGACAGGGTAAAGGCCATCATATTCAGGCATATACACAAGAATTCAAAAACAAGGCATTATCATTAGGCATTTTGTTATATACCCATGAAACTCTTCTAAAGTATATTGGTGGAATGCACTCATATCTTCGTCACACTATTTTAATATTTAACCCTACTAACATTGATAAGGTGTCTGTACAAGCTACACATCTAGAGGTTAGTAAGGGTAAGTATGAGAGTGAAGATAAGAATTCATACAAGTTTGAAAAGAAACCAAAAGATAACTGGAAGAGTAAGAAATCAGCTACAGTAAATCAAGATGGGGAAATACCTACATGTTCCCAATGTAAGAAAAAGGGACATGAGGAATAACAGTTTTGGAAGTTGCATCCAGAATTACGACAGAAGAATTTTAAGGCTAAAGGGAAGCAGAATTTTGTTGCATCATCTCATCAGGATCTAATGTCAAATTATGGGGATGAATCTAAGATTGTGGTAATAGGAAGCAAAGGTATATCAACTATCAATTATAATTCTTCAATTCAATCTGCTAAATTGGAAAGTGATACAAATCAAAAGAAGAGGAGTGATATTTTTCATGTCAGAGTTATAGTCAAGCATACAAAGGTAGATACTTTATTTGACAGTGGATCTCAACTTAACCTAATATCTGAAACAACTGTAAAAAATTTGGGTTTGAAGATGACACCTCACAAAAATCCTTATCCATTAGGCTGGTTATGTGAAGATGCTAAGTTGTAGGTAATGAAACAGTGTAAGATCATATTTTCAATTACAACTAAGTTCTTTGACGAGGTTGAGTTAGATGTTGTTCCTCTTGACATTTGCGACATTGTCTTGGGTAGTCCATATCTATTTGACAGGAAGTCCATATTCTATCCAAAGAAAATAAATATCATCTTTTCAATGATGCAGTCACTCAGCTACATGAAAAACTTAGAAATATGGTACAGAGTTATAATAGAGGTGAACAAAATAGAAAATACTTAACTGAAAACACAAAACTCAGAACTCTACTACAGAGTTATAACATAAATGAACAAAATTGAATATACTTAACTGAAAACATAGATATAGAACATCCCTTTATTTATCTAGTAAGAAATAGTATTAAACAAATAACATATCAAAAAAACCTTAGGTTGGGAAACAGGGTGACAATTTTACTCCACTACCCAACACCACAGAACTCAGAAAAATCGACCAACTACAACATTGCAATCTCATAACAACACACAGATATAACTAGAGATAAATATTAGCACAGATGATGCATTATTGGTTTTCATCCCATTTGCATTTCCCCTGCCATGCACAGCTCCTCTAAGCGCATCTACAATCTCCTATGAATCCCAAAAATGTCCCTGAGCGTTCCCCCACTATCTCCTCTATACAAATAATTCCAAAAATGCATATCTTCACTTGGTGCAGATCGTGCGACAGACCTTCATTGGCATGCAAGACTGCCACATTTTGGGTGTGTGGTATAGTTTACTGATTGTGGCAGCGATGCTCCACATTATTCAATCAAGATAACCATGCAAATAATTTGTAGTTGCAAAGATTACATGCAAAAATATGTTTGTATGAGTGGCTTTCGTGAAGTGTTTACTATCAAGAGGGCAATGAAAGTTGCATAGATGATTCGGGTCTCTCTTGTTTGTATACCGACTTATTTGATTTTCAACATATTATTTGGTTTGTGGCATATCTATAGGTGACCAACTCATCTAGAATTACATAGATAACATTAGTTTCATAATGAAGTATATCGCAACAAAAATGGGCAAGGATTCATACAGATGATTCATGTTACATGGTATTTAATTCATATTGAAATTATGAAGAACCAAAATTTTAGTTATGACTTGTTGCAACTGGTCGATAGTCCTTATAAATTTTGTTGTTTGGTACTTTGTTGTTATTAAGAGAAAGAATAAATTGCATATTCAAATAGCATAGATGGATTTGATAGCCTCTAAAACTTATCCTTACTTTATTTGGAATAACCCATCCTCATATTCAATATTTGATATTTACAATTTAAAGAGACTTTTTTGTATGTTGTCGATGGGTGGCATGTCTGCTCGAAGTTAGGGTGTGCCCCATGTCTACCTCTTGTTGCCTGCAAAAAAATATCAAGGTATGCACGCATGTCATAGGCATTTCTAGGGAGAAATTATCCCATCCATAGGAATATGAAACTCATAACTAAAACATATACATTCATAATACATTGGCCTATTTTCTTAGATGGCAGTCATTGATCAAGCGTCTATATATCTTCAAATTTGATACAAATTTATAAGCCCATATCTATTTCACAGGATCAAGCAAATAGAGGTATATTGTTGGGTTAAAAAGATCATGGATGAAGCTGCAAGGACACATTTAGATGCTCTTCGACTAAGTGGCACAACCTTAATATGGTGGGAGAGTAAGATGCAAGTTGATCTTGTTCATAAGGGTAAAGTAATCTCTTCTTGGAACAAGTTTACTAAGGCTATAAGAAAACAATTATATCCACTAGCTTATACACAAATGACAATGATAGAATGGCATCATATAAGACAGGGTAAAGGCCAAAATATTCAGGCATATACATAGGAATTSAAAAATAAGGCATTATCATTAGCGATTTYGTTGTATACCCATGAAACTCTTCTAAAGTATATTGGTGGCATGCACTCATATCTTCGTCACACTATTTTAATGTTTAACCCTGCTAACATTGATAAGGTGTTTGTACAAGCTACGCATCTAGAGGCTAGTAAGGGTAAGCATGCGAGCAAAGATAAGAAGCCATACAAGTTTGAAAAGAAACGGAAAGGTAAATGGAAGAGTAATAAATCAGCTACAGTAAATCAAGTTGAGGAAAGACCTACATATTCCCACTGTAATAAAAAGGGACATGAAGAATCATGGTGTTGGAAGTTGCATCCAGAATTACGACTAAATAAGTTCAAGGATAAAGGCAAGCAAAATATTGTTGCATCATCTCATCAAGATATAGGGTCATATTCCAGGGATGAATCTAAGATCATGACAATAGGAAGAAAAGATATATCGACTATCAATTCTAATTCTTCAGTTCAATCCGATAAATTGGAAAGTGATATTGTTCAAAAGAAGAGAAGTGAGATTTTTCATGTCAGAGTTATAGTTGAGCATACAAAGGTAGATACTTTATTTGACAGTGGATCTCAAGTTAGCCTAATATATGAAGCAATTGTTAAGAAGTTGGGTTTGAAGAAGACACCTCACAAAAATCCTTATCCATTAGGTTGGGCATGTGAAGATGCTATTTTGCAAGTAATGAAACAGTGTAAGATCAGATTTGTAATTACAACTAAGTTATTTGATGAGGTTGAGTTAGATGTTGTGCCTCTTGACATTTGTTGCATTATCTTGGGTAGTCCATATCTATTTGAAAAGAAAGTTGTATTCTATCACAAATAAAATAAATATCATCTTTTCAAGGATGGGGTTGAATATATTGTCAGAGCTCATTATATCAAGACCGGTGTTTCTTTAGTGAGCACATGGAAAATGAAAAGACTCGTAAGCCAAGTAAATCTTTTGTTCTCATGATATTGAAACAAAAAGAGGAATATATAACCAATGCTTTATCAGGTTGTGATCCATATCATAAACAGGAGATGGCCAACATCATATATACTATGATGAGTTATTTCAGGAACCTACAAGGTGTCCTCCTAAGAGGGAGTTTGAACATGAAATATATTTACAATAGGATGCTCCTCTTCCGAATATTGGAATATATAGTTCATCGGTGATCGAGAATGCATAAATTAAGAAGCAAGTTCAGGATTTGCCCGATAAAGGAATCATCAGTGCAAGCTCCTCTCCGTGTGGTTCTCCTATTGTATTAGTTCTGAAGAAATATGGCATGTGGAGGATGTGTATTGATTTTCAAGCCCTGAACAAGATTATGGTAAAGAACCATTATCCTCTTCCCAGAATTGATGACTTATTGGATCAGTTAAAGAATGTTTTTTATTTCTCTAAGTTGGATTTGAGAACTGGTTACCATCATATCAGAATTGCAGAAGGTGACATATGGAAAACTACTTTCAAGACCAAACAAGGATTGTTTGAATGGTTAGTTATGCCATTTGGGTTATGCAATGCACCAGCAATGTTTATGAGGGTAATGAATGATGTTCTCAAAACCTACATAGGTGATTTTTTTATTGTCTATTTAGATGATATATGTACCTTTAGTCGAATATGGGAATATCATATAAATCATGTCAATAAATTCTTTGAAATCTTGAAGAAAGGGAGGTTGTATATCAAAATGTCTAAATGTGAATTTGGAAAAACTTCTCTGGTATATTTGGGATACATGGTAGGGAATGGTTAGCTAAAGATATATCCCACAAAAGTAGAATTCATTATGAAATGGATCAAGCCAACTACTATCACAGAAGTCAAGAGCTTCTTAGGAGCAGTACAATACTGGAGGAAATTCATTGTTAATTTTTCATACATAGAATATCCTCTACATGTATTAACAAGTGTCAAGAAAGTATTTCAATGGGAAGGCAAGCAACGGAGATCCTTTGAGACATTGAAGGGAAAGATAAGCACCGCACCAGTTTTGGCTCTCCCAGATCTACAACATCCATTTGAGATTCAAACCAATGCAAGTGGATATTCCATGGGCCCAGTCTTGATGCAACGAGGTACACCTATATGTTATCATTATGAGAATTTCACTCAAGTTGTGATTAACTATTCAACATATGATAAGGAATTGTATGAATTGTTACAAAGTGTAAATAATTGGAAGCGTTACTTAATGGGAAAGGGGATTATAATTCGTACAGATCATCAACCATTACAATATTTGCAGTCACATATCAAGCTACAACAATCGTGACACTTCAAGTGGATGGGTTTTCTACAACAATTTCATTTGGTAATCAAGTATAAGAAAGGTATTCATAAGAAGGTTGCAGATATGTTTTCAAGGCCAGTGATTACTGCATACACAATACTTAGGTATAATCCTATAGCTCATGAAAGTTATGCAAAACAATATGCTAAAGATGAAGATTTTAAAGAGGTATATGATGCATTAACTTGTGGAAATCAACAGTCATATTATTATATGCATGAAAATTTGTTATATCATCTTGGAAATATTTGTATACCCAGAGATGAAAGAGTAAATATAATATGTGAAGCTCATACATCTCTCATTTCTGGTCATTTCGGGGTTGGTAAGACAGTAGCACAGTTATAGAGGTATTGTTATTGGCCTCGAATGAATGAAACAATTTCCAAGTATATCAAAGGGTGTGTTATATGTTCCACAAGTAAGCCTAGAAACATAAAGTTGGGTTTATATACCCCACTTCCAGTACCTTCTCAGCCATGGGAATTTATCTCCATGGATTTTGTGGGGGGTTTTTCGATGTCCAGGACAGGTCATGATTATCTATATGTCGTGGTGGACAGGATCATTAAGATGTGTATTTTGATGCCATGCAAGAAATAGGTCACAGTTGAACAGACAACACAGATGTTCTTTACTAATGTATGGGTTCATTTTCGACTTCCTACATCTATTATATTAGATCGAGACTCTCACTTATTGGGAAAGTTTTGGTCTCATTTATGGGAGCTCATGGACACTAAGTTGAACAAGAGCATGACTTTTCGTCCGCAGACATATGGACAGATAGAGGTGGAAAAAATAATAGTGGTACATCTACTCTGAGGATACTACAGCAAGCATCCTAAGTTATGGGATGAACATTTTCCTTATGTACAACATGCCTACAATCATACCATGTATTCATCTACTCGAAAAACTATTTTTGAAGTATGTTTGGGGTACTTGCCTAAATCACCTATGGAATTTGATCTTGGAGAAGCAGGTAAAGAAGTTGGACAGGATGATACATATAAAGCTCACAAGTTGATTCAAAAGATTCAGCAGGTACATCAAAAAGTACAAGAACAACTGGAGAAAAGCCAAGACAAATATAAGGCGAGGCATGACAAACATCGGGTTGATCATCAATTTGAATTCGGTGATCAAGTATGGTTACATATCAGCAAATATATAATGAAAGGTGAAGGTAAAAATCTAAGGCCAAACTGATGTGGTCCATTCACAATCTTAGATAAGATTGGTACTAATTCCTTTCATTTAGATCTACCAGCCTACATGCAAATGTATTTAGTGGTAAATGTTGAGAATTTGAAACTTTATGAGCCTCCTATGATTATGGATGAAGATGAAAGTATTCAAGTTCCAGTAGTTGATGATTTTTCTCCAGACTATTTGGATGAGCTACAAGAAGATGTTATTCTCGATAGAAGAATCGGGACTTCACGACGAGGTGATGTGGAATATCTTCGAGTTGGTCTTAAAGGAGTAAAACTAAGAAAACCAAAATGGATGGAGATCGGAAGGGTGAGGGAACTCTACCCTCACCTATTTGTTGAATAATCAAAAATTTTGGTGATCCAAAAGTCTTCCAATGGGGAGGAATGATCCAGGGGGATCTAGAAATGCTCACAAAGGTCCAGGAGCATCCAAAATGTCCACAAAGGTCCATAATGGTTCAAAAAGGCTCATAATTTTACCATCCCAAATTCTCTCAAAAAGTGACACCAATACGTAGAGCTCATCATTAGCTTTCCAATGGTGCAAATCGTAAGTCAAACAGAGTTCATATGAAAAATTTATGAGCGGTCAAAGTTCAAGTCAAACTAGGCAAAAGTTAAAGGTGACATGTGTCACCACTGCAAGGGTGGCAGGTGGCACATGATCATACAGGTGACATGGCACATAGGTTGGGAGATGAATCAAAAATTCATACAAACCAGGTGGATGATTCAGGTCTTGACAAGTGGCCCAGATAAGCCAATGAGAGGCTGCCACATGGCATCCTCCCATTGGCCTTTATGATCATGGTTATGTAGTCAATGGGGATTGAACCCGAGACCTCCATAAACCTTACCAAAGCCTCCACTACCATCATGCCACAGTACAGTTACTTAACCATACATGTTGGTGATTATATTTAATCTTGTATAAAGGCTTAATTGGTGGTGAAAAGCACCAAGGGCCTAAGCCCTCAACCCATAGCTCGTGATCACGTAATATACCATATGACCACAACCGTTCATGTAACCCATGTGGGGTGGGGGTTATTAAAAATTTGTGCTATATATATTGCTCTAAAAATTATGACATAACCACCGCAAATATGTTATAACAAAATACTATGTATAGTATGGTCGACGGGGTTTGACCCCGCGACCTACTATACAATAACCAAACGACTTAACCAATTGTGCTAAGGATGCAAGTTGGTTATGGAAAATGCCTAACTATTATTTAATGCTAACCATGGACTTCAAAGAGTGGTTAAGGGGAGGGGTGCACCCTATTTAATGGCATGTGGATCGAGAATTGTACACACTCATCATAATTGCATAGATTATGTCTCGAAGTGCATGCCCGAGGGTACAAAGATTTTGAGGTTGCGCCGTAAAGCATGTCGAGAGGTCCCTTGACGGAATTTTAAGAACTTTATACTCATTTTTCATGATTTTTCACTAGGAATCCAACTGTGCATTATGTTTTTGCATTTGAGCAACATGTAAAAAGGTCATTGTAAACACAAGCATTTGAGCATTAATAAAGAGGTCTCTATTGGAAGCGGATCTGGAGACATAGCCCAAATTGGGTGAAATTTGTTATCAAACTTGTGTATGTGATTTCATCATTGTTATTCATTTCATACTTAGTTATTTGCAAGTTATTTATCATTAAAGTGTGTATGGTTAGATAAGCACTTCACATGTAATTGCAATTAGTCAAGCGAACATTTTTATTTCGAAGATCAAGTAGATGTTTATATGTATTTAAAATAATCATCATCTAAGGATTTTTCGGATCATCGCTTCACTACAAAATCACCCCTAAATGAATTCATTTGTTGCAACTTGACTCTATTGTCCACCTCATGGCACAGTTAGCAAAACTTCTACACACGTCCCGTATCGCATCCAAGTCTGCGAAGAGTCAAGGGAAATCACCATGCATCTGCACTTCCAACCAACTCTTCCCTTGTGATTCAAACTACAATTAACTCCACAAGTTTGGCCTCCTTGGTCGAATTCTCCTCATCTTCATCTACATATTTGGATATGAAACGTCTCATCTGCATCAAGATCTGCACATCTAGACTACCTTTTCCCCACTACTTCATCACTCGGTCATGTTATTGCATCTACCTCTCTATGCCTTGGAATAGTTAGGCTTCACCGTCAACCATGTTGCCCAATACAAGAGAAACACCCATGTCTAAGTAACCTCTTTATGTTGCAATCTTCCTATCAGCACAATCCTCAAAACTAAGGAAAGTCCTCAACTCACCTTCTTCCATCGAGTCACCTCTCCACAACTCAACATCTTCTATGAGTGTGGCCAATGCACTCACACGCATCAAACATCCCAACAAATTGTCCAAAGTGATCCAATTAGAATGAGTCACCTCAAATAAATTACATGTCTTGGCACCTTCGAACCAATAATTCTGCCAGCCTCAACCAACGACCCTCCTTGATCCAGGATCTTTTCATTAGGTGACTTATTAAAGAACTGTATTAAATGAGCATAAACTAAAGTACACCATAAAGAAGGAAAATCTCAAAAGGAAAGAGACATAATCATGCAATATGAACACAAAGAACTTGATAACGGAGTTTGTCCCTGGTGAACTGTGTCTCCGGGTCCTTCTCTCAAATGGGTAGGTATTTTTATTAACTCCACAAAAGAATTGGTAAAAATACACAAGTATACCTCATTATGGAGTTAAGCTACATAATCTTTGCTCATATTAGAAAACTAACAGCACCATTGCGTTTGTGGCGTCGTTTTACCTAAAAATGATTATCTCCACGCCTCAATCTGAGTCGGACACTTTCAGGCCCCCAAGACACCCCTGTCTTGGTTTTTGTGCGACTACTCCTACAATAAATGCTGAAAATATCGAACTACATGCCAAATATGTACCATTTTGTACAAGTCTGTACTGTATGGATGTGCTCATTATGCCTCCTTCGAGCTATTCTATGTCTCGAACTCTGCCCGACCCCCTTTATATAATGTTTATGGGCAGTTATACATAAATGAGGAAGATGGCGGAGTGGTTAGCGGAGGCTAAATTAAGGCATTGGTTGGCAGAGGTCTCGAGGTCGAATCCCACAGGCCTCCCCTTTTTGGAAAATTGTTTCAACAACTTGGGTGCGCTCCGCTAAATATAGCGAGCGGTTACAAAACTGGCAGAATGGCTAAAAATAGAGGAATATGCTATATTTGGTGGCAATTTGGATTAAGCCCCTAGGAAGGTGGAAGATTATGGTCATATGGCGCAATGCACGTAATCAGGGGATGGGCCAAAGGCCCAGCCCACTTCCTTTGGCGCCTAGTTCAAATTTTACACTTTAAATAATATTTGAACCATATTATGAATAAGAACCATAGTGTGGTGTAATGGTTGGTGTGGATGTGTGTTAGGGTCCTAACCCGCACATAGGTAGATCAATATATTCAGATGTAATAAAGGTCAATATTAATAAGGCCTTTCAATAAAATAGAATAAGGCGGATGTAAGAAGACCTAATAGAAGCTTTTGCTTCTAGAAGGATCTTCCTCTAGATGCTTCTCTTGATAGACATATTTAGTATAAATAAGGGTCGAGGGTATGAAAACCCTAGCTTGGAGATTATTGTAACAGAGTGCTGCTCGACTGGAGTTTTCCCCCTCGAAGAGGCCCGTGAACATTGCTTTCTGAATCAAAGTGTTATTTATGTTGTTGTTCTTATATCATTTTTGTGTTATTGTGGAGATTATGCTGGTTATATTATTGTTATTCTACCATTTCTAGCATTTTATTTTTGTTCTGCATATTTATTATATCTGATATCTTGCAAGTGGTATCAGAGCACTTTCCTTGGAAGAAATTGTGGGAATTTTTTTTCAGGGTAGAGACGTATTTCGACGTCTTTAAGCCACGGAGATCTGTTGTTACTCGCATAAACCTGCGGTTGAGGGATTCATACACGTAGGAAATACAAGTGGTTCTTAAGCACACATCTGTTGGCCACCCTTGTAACCCCTGTTGGTACCCCTTCGAGTGGTAGTGCATCAGACAACACCTCTGTACGGATCGGCCTAGATTTCTTGAATCCCTCTTTAGATAAACCTATCAGTCGCAGGACTGCTATAGTGTCACTGAGAACAACACTTGGGAAGATACTCTCTAGTACCTAGGTAGTCGGGTAGTACAGCTAAGGGTACGGTCTATCCTCCTTAGTTAGTGCCCTGAGATATTGGGCTGAGTACTACTGTTGGACCCCGCACATATATCAGAGAGTTATAGCACAGGGCAAA
>JASDQU010304754.1:0-10785 GCA_032191745.1 Picea mariana
ATGTGAGATCCGACGGCTGTCGGTCTCTTCCTCCTGTGTGCTTCTCCTAATCTCCTTCTATACACAAACTCCTCAATGGTCTAGATCTCTTCTTTAGGCCAATCTGACGACTGTCACTTCTCCTTATAAGCTTCTTCTCTTCGAATCCTTCAAAGGATTTTGATGTCTTCCCTCCTTGTAGAACCTATACGCACACCCGGTGCTGTCCCTCTTAAGCTTCTCCGATCACTCAGACCCCTTGGGGGATTTTATCCTTTCTTTTCCCTAAGATGGAGAATGGAATGGACGCTCTCCTAGCTATCCTTCTTCTCAAACCTCTTCTTGAGTACTTCTGGGTATTCAGCAACCCAGTGAAAGTTCCCTCAGTGGACCTTTCCTTCAACTTCCAGAACTCAAAGAGTTCCTTTCTCCTGTGCCTGCTTGCACACCTTCTCGATGCCCTCCTGGCGGAGTGTCTTCTCTTCCACAGAACGCTCAACAGTTCTGTCTTCTTCTCCTGTGCACTCCTTGCACTTGCTCAATGCCCACTTGGTAGAGCCTCTCAGAATCCTCAGTGATTCTGGTCTTCTCCGAACTCACAGCAGAGTTCCTCCTCCAACACCTCTTGCTTACGCTCAATGCCCACTTGGAAGAGCTCCTACAGAATCCTCAATGATTCTATCTGCAACTATGTCTCAGAACATAGCCTTGCCTCCTAAGGTGTTCAATAACCTCACAGGTCTTCTTCCTGAGTTGATGATTTCATTCATGTGCCTCAGCACGTCTTTATCTGACTCCTCAGAGTTCAGAAGTGCATCCTTTGTGCACTGGCATTCAGAGTCCGCAGCACTCTGTCATACCCTCATGACATGATGCCTCAAAGAACCTCTCAAACCTGAAATCAAACACAACTCCTGCAGAACATATCCACACAACATACATTCACAGCATATACATAGAACACATACAAACACCCATATATCACAGAATATGCAGGAAAAACTGCTCTGTTTATATTAACAAATGGAAAATGTCTGTAGTTACAATGGTGTTCCTCGATCTCTCCCTAGATCTTCTACTACAACCACTCTAACTCATCTATTCTAGCTCAACTAACTTCAAAATGAGATCTGAAAATCTCTTTTACCTGAAGGGCTCTTAGTGCTTCCCTCCAGGTTCACCTACTCTAATAAATTACATTCAATGGTTGTCTAGTCCAGCACCTGGATCTAGATCTTAGCCAATCTACAATAAAGGCCAATCTACCTAATGCCTGCTCAAAGGCACGACTTCCATGGCTCACCAGCCTAAACATTTAATTACATTCAATTCAAATTTGAATGAGGACTGCACCTCTCTTTTAGCGTGCGATTTGAATTCACTGGCGTGGCTGGCTGGCTTGACATGGAGCGATGCTCCTGCACCAGAATGATAACAACAAGTATGAAACACATACATTAATTTATAATATACAATGTATAACCTGAAAGAAAAATGAAGAAAGGCTGATGCAAACTTCAAACTTGTGTTAACCAATTTGTGTACTAATTTGAAAAAAATATAGGATTTTTGTTTTACATGATGAATTGGTGATGGAAACAAGTCGGTGTGCTAGTCAAATTTAAGTCTAGAAACTGTTCCATATCATTAAGGCATGGGAGTAGTCTATCCATGTCAAATTTCAGTGCATATAGAAACAATTTTTAAAAATTTCAACGTTGGTCCCATTCGCAAGTCACTGTTTCCCATGTCTAGTCCTACTATAATGTCTTTTCGTTGTTCCTTTTAAAATTTGTTCGACAATACACATGTTCCCACATCTAGTACTACAAGGGAATATTTTTGTTGTGTTGATTAAACAACGAAATAAAAAAGAAGGATTTTTCATCACAACTATGACACACATACATTAATGTATAATATACAATGTAGAACTTGAAAGAAAAATGAAGAAAGGATGATGCAAACTTAAAACTTGTATCAACCAATTTGTGTACTAATTTGAAAGAAATATAGGGTTTATGGTTTACATGATGAATTAATGATGAAAACAAGTGGGTGTGTGAGTGAACTTTGAGTCCATAAACCATCCCATATCGTTAAGGCATGTGAATAGTCTATCCATGTAAAATTTTAGTGCATACACAAACAATTTGAAAACATTTCAATGTTGGCCACATTCGCAGGTCAATGTTTCCCATGTCTAGTCCTAGTACAATGTATTTTCATTGTTCCTTTTAAAATTCATTCGACAATATACACTTTCCCGCATCTAGTACTGCAAGGACATATTTTTATTGTGTTTATTAAATAATGAACGAAAAAAGAGGGGTTTTTCATCACAACTATTACACACATACATTAATGTATAATAAACAATGTAGAACCTGAAATAAAAATGAAGAAAGGATGATGCAAACTTAACACTTGTGTCAACCAATTTGTATATGGATTTTAAAAAATATAGGGTTTATGGTTTACATGATGAATTGGTCATGGAAACAATTGGGTGTGTGAGTCAAATTTGAGTCTAGAAACCCTCCCATATCATTAAAGCATATGAATAGTCTATCCATGTAAACTTTCAGTGCATACATAAATAATTTGAAAAACTTTCAAGGCTGGCCCCATTCGCAGGTCACTATTCCCCATGTCTAGTCCTAGTACAATGTCTTTTCATTTTTCCTTTTGTTACCCATGATTTTGGTCATCGTGATGATTTATTAAGGATGGTGTAATCAGGCTCTTCATTAGAATCTTTTCCTGAGAAAAGTTACCTTCATCTTTCTCCAGAAAACATATTTTTGAGGAAGGTTTGCAGGTTGTCTATACATTTGCCTACAAGAATGCTTGATTCTCACAGGCTACCTTAAGACAGGGTGCGAGAAGTTCGCACTGTTCCTAACTGCTAGGGTGCGAACACTTTCTAAAGAAGAGAAAAAGAAGAATTCTTGAAGCTTCTAGAAGGGAATCTTCTAGAATGATGGGATGGCATTCGAATGGTTGTCTAAGTACTGGCTTTCCTGATATCTTTGGATCATTCTTATCAAAGTAACTAATTCATTTCCTCCTATATATTGAGAGGATTATCATGGAAAAGGTTAGAAGAAAACAAGGTTAATAAGACATTGGAGAATTTGTGAAAGATTGTGTGAAGGACTAATGCTATAGCAGCTAAGAACTCCAGCAGGGCTATCAAAAGTGGTTGATCTTCTTCATGCAAGTGAGCAAGTGTGTGTGTCAGAGCTAGGGGTCATCGAAAGGAGGCTTGCAACATCAAGGCTCTGGTTGTAAGTTTTACTTTCTATCAATATAATACAGCAATGTGTCCCTTTCCCATAAAGTGAATTGTACTTTATTGCATAACTCCTTGATCATATGCATAGATTAATTGTTGAATAGAATGTGTTTACTTCACTTCAATTGGTTTGTATTGTCTTGATCATGACTGTACGAGAACATTGGAGCAAAGCTGGTACAACAAAGACCCAAGGAAGCAATCATAAGGTATGCTCATGATTCTTGCCTCCTAGTACATTCAATAATCTAAATCTAGGGAAAGAGTATCATTCTGTCTTGTTTTGTTCTAGATCCAAGTGGATCTAGGGAGATCGGTTTGTGTCCGCACTTACAGATTTATCCTAAAACAAAATTGGCGACTCCACTGGGGACAATCCCATTTTTGGTGGCTTTTTGTATTTTTCTGTGGCCATTTGCTTTGATTTCATTTTTCTCCTGTCCTATCAGTCTCTCAGTCTTCAGGATATCCTGATAGACAGTCTCGGTCCAGAAGTCTTTTTGAAATTTGCTTCATTTTTCAATTTTTTGATTAAGTTCAGTAATTCTCACTCACTGCAGCTTGCGAGAACTAGTGTAGTTCGCACCCAGCTCATAGGGTCCAGTGCGAGGTGTTCGCACCTTGCTCAAAGGTTACTTGCGAGAATCTATGATTCTCGCACTGTGTAATACTGCTCACCTGCGAACAAGATTTTTCAAAATTTTGAAATTGAGTTTTGGTTTTTTCAACTGCTCATATCAGTTGGAATACCTCTCATTGGTTTCTTGGACTGTTGATTGATACCCTTTTTTGCTTCAGTTTGCATGTGTGAATAGTCTTAGGGTTTCTAGGCTTTTCTTACCATTTGTGGCTTGATTTTCATTTCTCGACTCTTCTGGAAAAACCATTCTCTCTGATTTCTGATTCTGAATGTGTTAGATTTGTTGGGATCCAATGATTGGTTGAGAATTAAGTTTACTTGGTTTTCTCATTTGTTTATTGTTTGAAAGAACATTTTCATTTGCATTGAGAAGACTATTTGGTTTGTTCTTTGTTTTTGCTTTCGTTGAAAGAGTTGATTGGGTTGTTATTGCTTGATTCGTTGTGATTTGATTTTCTGCTCTCTCATTGAAATAGTGCGAGTTCTTTTTGAAAAGTGAACACAAAAGTTTTCTTTCATCAATTTTTTTTTGTTATTTACAAAACATTGAAAATCAAATTTTAGAGAATGTTGAAGCTTTGAAAAACAAAACATAGAGATTAGTCATTTGATAACTGGTTGTTTGCATTGATATTTGAAAGGAAATTATGCATATAATTCGTGGTTGATTTAGAAAACTTATATCTCTCCTGTATATAGGATTCGTTGAAAGGAAAGTGATACGTTTCATTATCATCCTTGCATTATTGGGTCAGAGCCATACAACACCAGTTTCATTTTCGTTACCTTTGAGTAAACAACAACCCTTAAAAACATTGCGTAATCTTAAAATTTATCTAGTAGCTCTTTTCTAGGGCTCTTTTACACCAACATTTAGTTAGGCTAGTGCTTTAGAGTAGAAAGAGAGATACACTCTCCAAAAGCTCAAAACACACAATAGCATCTTGAGTTAGGGAGTGTTAAATTCTATTTGCAGCATATTGTCCTGGGAAGCCCTTCTAACACAAGGGTCAAGCACTAGGTCGCATTGGTGTTGGCAGAGTTACTCACCCTGCTTTGTTGACATCAGTGTAGAGATTGCACATATTACAGGGGTCACTCTGAGGTATACCCACAATGATGAGTGGAAGCCTTTGATTTGATTTCGGGCTAGATACCCTACCCTTGCATGTGGATCAGACTGTCGACTGTTCCCCCAGGCTGTACTATTGTTTGTGGTGACCTTAGTGGCCTGTCTCTCTAGGTTCTTACCCAAGGTGACTGTGGAGGGGAAAGTCTTCACGCTACCTGGAATTGATGTCGATCAAACTCACTCGGGCTCCTTGGAGGGTATACCCACGATTATGTGTGGGAGCTTGCACCAGGGTGTAAGTCCGTTAAGCAATTCGTCAACATAACTTTTCCATCCTAGCCCCGCCCCTTCTCGTTTCATTGTTGCGACGTTGGATTTCATCACCAACTAGTGGCTTCGAAATTAGAAGGTTTTGTTTGCTTGGTGATTGCTTCCTAGATTTTGTTTACTAGTGCATGTTGTTTGTTTCTCACAGTTAACCTTAAGAATTTTCTCGTGGAGCTTGTCACTTATTTACAATTTCTCCCCCACGACGTTCACATATAATGCAAGGTTTATCTCCAGAGCATCTGGACAATTCTCAACGTTCGCCTACTGGTACACCTGAGGGCTCTCCTCTCCAGAGTGAAGTCCCAGTTGTTACCCCACCACACGGGGAAACAAGTGACATTCCAGTTGTCACTACACCACCTCCACAGGTAGAATGAACTGACTCTCTAGAAGATTTTCGAGTTACCAATACTAGAGAGGACTATCGCATTCACCGTGGTGAATGACATTTTGTGCTATTAAATTATTCTGACGAAGTCGTTGTTACATCTTCTGAATCAACCGTTGGGCCTTCTCCTGGTGTAGTAGGCCAAAATCCTTTTTGGTCAGGTGATTTCCGACAAGTCCTTTTTGGTACTGAGGCACATACCATCTACAAAATTAACCCTCCGGTGTCTCCTAAGATAGAAACTACACCAGAGACTACTACTTATCATTTTGTTCTTCCTCCCAAGATGGCCCATATCGCGAATACTACGAGTGTCCAAACTAGAATTACTGCAGCTACTCTTTCTCCTATTAATACCCAACGAATGCCTGAGGTCAATCCGACACTACCACCCGGTTATCATGCGTTGAATGCTTTGTTGAATGCTTCCAATCCAACACCTCTACAAACCCCAGCCGGTTCTCTAGATGGTCCTCCTTTTCCTGGGTACACTATTCCTGGTTTTATTCCGACTCTCCCTCCTTTTCCTTCTGGCAATCCTAATCCTAGTGGCACTATCTCGACCGTGGAACCAAATGTACAGATTCTTGTTGGTGGACAAGGTGGTACGATTCAATTTCCTCTTATTGGTCAAAATCCAATTACTACACAACCTTCAGTTGGCACACAACCTATGGTAGGGGGACCAACTTCACCTTTTGGACAAAACATATCTCCTGAATTGGCCCAGTATTGGAATCGGATTTTACAAAACTTTCCTCAAAATGTTGGGGGGAAGCAAGCTGTCCCTACTATAGGCCAACCCTATCCAAGTATACCTAATCCTATTTGGGGTCAGAGTTATACTACTCAACCTCAGGTCCCTACTCAAACTCAAGGTTACCATCCTTGGAATTATTATCCTCTCCAACCACCACCGAATCAGCCAGGGTCTTCCCAATATGGGCAGATTGCTTATGGTCCTATTGGTTTGCCGATAGGGATTCCACCCCAAAGTCACTAGTATCCACAAGTAAATAGACAGTTACCTCTTCTTCCCACTTTGGATTTTCCATATTTGTCTAGGATTTTGAATGATCCTATTCGTCACTCTCCCCAATGGCCTGTTATCCCAGCCAAGCTTCCATCGGACATTCCCAAATTCGATGGCAAGGTGGGAGAGGACCCGAACAACCACGTAATGAATTTTCATCTATGGTGTTCATCCAACTCTTTTATGGATGACTCTATTCACCTACGTCTTTTTCAAAGAACCCTTATAGGGTCTGTTGCAAAGTGGTACATTGAATTGCCACGAGGTTTCTTCTCCAATTTTAACACCCTTGCTATGGCGTTTCTTACACATTACCAGTTACCGATCCGTTATGATATTGGGACTGAGATTTTAACTTCTTTTAAACAAACTAAAGGCACTCACATCATGGATCATATACATGAGTGGAGACAGAGATGACGTCTCATCAAACTTGAACTCCCTGATCAACTACTGGCCGAATGGTTCACGAAATCCTTTGTGAACGAAATTGGTAAAGACATTGCCATGGGTGGTGTTGTTACGGAGGAGCAGGCTATAATTCATGCCCAATACCTTGATCTCGTTTATTCGCAAACGGGAACACTTTACGATTTTCTACCTGAACTACCCCGTCCTGGAACTTCCAACACTTCGACTACTCCAACTACTTCGCATGCAGTTGATGGTGTGATTGGTGCTACCCATACCCACTCACGTTCTGTTTCAAATACAACCCCTAAATCTACATCTTCTAATGTTCAAAATGCTTCGTCTCCTGCCACTCTCGCAGGTCAAACCTCTGAGGTGAACTTTGTTCAATCAACCCCGACCGGTAAAGGTAAATCTAAAAAAGGGAGAGGCAAGAATAAGGAGGGTAAGAATAATAATCCAACAGAACAAACTAAAAATCCTTCTGTTCAAGATCAGGATAAGCGCAAACCACGCTATCCTTTCCTTATCTGTGGTGATGATCACTATACGAAGGATTGTCCTAGACGTGCCGAAGTTACTAAGTTCCTTCAAGGAACGCCAAAACCATCTACATCGACAGTCTTATCCCAACCCTTCCCGTCTCAACAACATGCCTAGTTGGTCATCCATGACCAACCATCCACTTCTACTACGTCATACATTTTGATGTGTATTAGTGATTCGAAGAAAAACGATGTTGCAATTGCAACTAGAGCCAAAGATTATTCTCCATCTAAGGAGAATGTTGACGATGTACCTCCTACTTTGGCACAACTCTCTCCCCCGACTCCACCTACAAACGGTCCTCTTCATCTTGAAAGACCGAGACTTGATACGGTCATACGACCCCCAAAAGGTGTCATTCACAAGTTGAATTTCAATCCTCATGATCGTGCAGCCCAGAACTACAACATTGTAGAAGATCTGGCTCAGGCACCTTCAACGATGTTAGCCCTTGAAGTCCTTCAGTCTTGTCCTGCACAACGGAAGGCTCTGTTGAAAGATATAGTTGGAATTGACCCAACATATACAAATTTAATAGTCTTTGACTTGGAAGATCATATTCCAAGGTTACCCCCTTAGCTTGCATTTCAAATTCAAGTTGTTGTCTCTGACAAGAACATTTGTTGAACTGTTATCGATGAGGGTGCCTCTACGTGTGTAATGTCTCTTGCTTGTTGGAAAGCCATTGGCTCTCCTCCCTTAAATGAAACAAAAAATACTCTGAAAGCCTTTAATGGCTCTGGTTTTAAGCCTTATGGTGTTATTCCATCGTTTCTCATTACTCTAGAAGGTAAGACAGTCCAAGTTGAAGTGGAAGTTTTTGATGCTCCCCTAGATTATAATCTTCTGCTTGGTCGTAGCTGGATAGATTCTATGCACGCTGTTGTGTCAACACTTTTTCGTGTAGTACGTTTTCCTCATCAGGGAAAGGTTGTTACTGTTAACCAACTTGCCTTCTTTAATTCCAATACTCGTACTGGCAATGTGTCGTTTATAGCTAAAACCCCGCCGGGTTATGAGAATGTCGGGGTAGGCCTTTTAAAGGATTCCTCGTTAATGGGTACTTTTCACATTCCACCGCCCGATATTCCACGCCTGTCAGTTTCTTATATCCATATGATCTCCACTGTACCTCATGAACTTCCTACGTCACATGACCCTTGGATAGTCCCTGACCCTGGAGATCACGCTCGTTTTGGCGACGTCATGCCGTTAAGTCCAGTTGAGTCGGCTTATCATGCCATTCAATCGGCAACACCTTCTACCTTTTCTCTTGATGAGTTGTCTCCTGATCCTTTTCACATTGTTTTTCCTACTGACGAGATGATCATGTCTATCATGGAAGACACTCCTTGGGACGATGGGCATCTTTATTCCATACTCTTTTTGGAACAACACACTCTCGAGAACTACCAATGGATTTCGACTCCATCGACCGTTGTTGTCATATCGACCATTCCCGGATCTACACATGATGTGTTTGCCTAAGGGAACCTCAATAATATATCTCCCATGATTCCCATTGATATATCTGTTAAACCTGGAATAGTTGAAAATTTTCATATTGGAGCTTCGTGTTCTCCAGAGGAAATTGTCACTTATACATCTTTGTTCAAAGAATTTCATGATATATTCGCATGGAGTTACAAAGAGATGCCCGGTATCGACCCTTCTATTGTTGTGCATGAGATAAAGACATACCCTGGAGCTAAACCTATCCGGCAGCGCCTACGTCCTGTACACCCACGTAAAGCGGCAGCTATTAAACTTGAGGTTGAAAAACTTTTCAAAGTCGGCTTTATTTATCCCATGGCACTGACAGAATGGGTTTCCAACCCTGTTCCAATTGATAAGAAAGGTGGCAGTATTCGTGTATGTGTTGATTATAGGGATATTAACAAAGCCTGTCTAAAAGACAACTTTCCAACCCCTTTCGTCGACCAGATTGTTGATGACTGTGCCGGAAGTGAAATATTCTCTCTCATGGATGGTTTCTCTGGCTATAATCAAATTAACATCGCTCCCGAGGACCAACATAAAACTGCATTTATTTGTCCTTGGGGTACTTTTTCCTATAGGAAACTACCCTTCGGTCTTAAGAACGCCGACGTGACGTTTCAACGTGCTGTGTCTTATGCTTTTCACGATATAAATCATATCGTTCAACCCTATTTGGACGATTTACCAGCTCACTCTTTACGTTGAGTCGATCACCCCACTCATCTCCGAGCTATTTTCATTCGTTGCCGGTTCTATCGTATTCATTTAAACCCTCATAAATGTGTTTTTTGCGTAGAATCCGGTTGTCTTCTAGGTTTCATTGTTTCACGTCAAGGGATCATGGTGGATCCTATTAAGGTTGAGGCGATTCTTAATATCCCTCCTCCTTCTACATTGCGTCAGTTGCAAAGTTTGCAAGGGAAAGCAAACTTTCTTCGTCGTTTCATTCCTAATTATGTCGAGATTACTCGTGGTTTCACCCGGCTACTGAAGAAAGGTTCAGAATTCATTTGGAATACTATTGATAACAATTCTTTTGAGGCTTTGAAGCTATCCCTCACGCGAGCTTCGCTTCTCTTTCCTCCTGATTATGGTCATGATTATTTTCTTTATCTTGCTGCCTCTGAGTATACCATCAGCATGGTTTTGGTCCAAGAGGATGATGCGCACGATGAACATGTTATTTATTACTTGAGTCGAAGTCTTGTTAGGATATTTAGACACTTAGGAGTTAGTTAAGATCTACTTGGTCTAATATGTCGTTAGGTAAAAGTGTGTTTCTTTAGTATGCATTAGTATGCATTTGTAGTTAGGCAATCTGAGGGTCACGATATGTTCCCGACATAGAGTGATCCGACGGTTCATACTCTCCTCGATATTAACGACCATTGATCTATGGCTTAACACCCGATTGGTCCATGATCTCTATTTAAAGAGCATGGAGGGTCATTTGCCAATGATCGATTGTGAGAAACTCTCTTGTAAAATCTCTCTGTAATCTTTTTCTTTGCATTAATAAACTGCTCCAAGTGGCCTCGTTGGCTGGGGTCATGGATGTTTCCCCGTAGGGGTTTTACCATGTGAAAAC
>JASDQU010304754.1:10885-24563 GCA_032191745.1 Picea mariana
AACAATTCTAGTTACAAGAACATGTTTAGGATCTTTTAGATCCTTGATTACAACTTGGTGAGATGAAAACTCGACGGTTTTACCTTCACCTGAATGAGTGATTTGATATACTGAGAGAAGGTTACAAGAAAGATCTGGAACACACAATACATCATTGAAATGACCATTTTGTACCTGAATTGTTCCAGATCCTACAACACTAAGAGATCTATCATCACCAACAAATATTTCCTTGGTGTTACATTCATTTAGACCAGAAAAAGAGATCAAGTACCAACATGTTGAAAAATTGGCCTTGGCTACCGTTCAAGTAGTTCAACGTTTTCGACATTATATCCTCTCAAGGAAAACTACTGTGATTTCTCATTGCAACCCCATGCAACATATTTTGACCCGTCAATTGCTGGGGGGCAAATAATCCAAGTGGATTTTCATACTCCAGGAGTTTGACTTGGAATTTGATCGTGCCACGTCTAATAAATCCTTAGTTTTCGCTGAGTTGATATGTGACTTTCCTCACTCTGCCACGAAAAAATGTAGCAGTAGATTCATTTCCTGACGAATCACTTTTCCTTATTAGTACTGGAGATATTTGGTATGGGGATATCATTATATATCTCCAAACCCAGACTTTTCAGCCTGTTTTGTCTAGTTCTGAATGACGTCGCGTCCGTTATCAAGCATGTCAATACATCATCCTCGGGGATACTCTTTACCGTCGAGGAATTGACTCTATCTTTTGACATTGTCTGACATTTGATGAAGCCAAGAAAGCTCTGAATGACTACCATTCCGAAGCATGTGGTGGTCATATGTCTGGGTATACTACTGCCTAGAAGATCTTATGCGCAGGATATTTTTGGCCTTCTTTGTTTAATGACTGCATTACTGTTGTTCAGAAGTGCCATGCCTGCCAGACCTACAATCAGAAAATTCGGTTGCATCCTGCTCCTCTACATCCTGTGGTCTCGGTTGGTCCCTTTGCAAAATGGGGCATCGATTTCATGACATGTCACCCTCACTCAGCCGGGGGGCATGGTTACATCATAGTAGCTATTGATTACTTTACAAAATGGGCCGAGGTGATGCCAACATTCAATAATACTGGAAAGACTGCAACGTTGTTTCTTTTTAACCATGTCATAGCTCGTTTTGGTGTTCCTCAAGCTATCGTTACTGATCACGGTAGTCATTTTAGGAATTTTATGATGTCTGAACTTACAGAAAAGTTGGGTCTTCATCATGAGAACTCAACACCCTATTATCCACAAGCTAATGGCCAGGTTGAAGCAATAAACAAAGTTCTTATAAATATGCTTCGATGGATGATAGGAATTCATAAGACAAGCTGGCACACGATGTTGTTTTCAGCATTGTGAGCATATCGGACATCTGTCAAATCCACTACGGGGTTTACGCCTTTTCGATTGGTCTATGGTGTGGAAGCCATTCTTCCAATAGAATGCGAGATACCTTCTCTGAAGTTAGCTGTCGAACTCTTACCCAATACTTCTGTCGAAGAAGAACGTCTATTGTATCTGATGCGATTAGATGAGACTCGACGTGACGCCACTCTCATAATAGAAGCCCAGAAGAAACGTGTCAAGGTGTAGTATGACAAGCATGTCTAGCCTCGTGTTTTCTTTGAAGGTGATCTTGTTCTTATTTATGAACAGGATCGAGATGTCTTAGGAGCTGGGAAGTTTGAGCCAATGTGGAAAGGTCCTTATATTGTTTGCTGAGTTTTGGATAAAGGAGCATATGAGTTGGTTGATTATGATGGTATCCCTTTGAGTGAACCCAGGAATGGGTTGTACTTGAAGAATTATTACACATAAGTCATTCGTGCACAAATACTTGTATTTTATGTATCATACTTTGAGTGTGTTACTTTAGTTTGTTTTTGACGTTATCTGGTCTCTACCCTTATGTGATGTTGTGTTCGATTGCCATATGTCGGAGTCTTCACTACCCTATATTGGCTTCGCTGATGGTGCTAGCCATAGTACTCGGAACCTAGCTTCCACTGCGTGGACAATCTATGCCCCAACAAATGAACTTGTATCTTTACGAGGTGTATGTCTTGGGCGTGCAACCAACAACATTGCAGAGTATAGCGCCATGATTGAATTATTGGTTGATGCTATCTCACTTGGAATTCGTCATTTGGTTGTGTGACTTGACTCGCAACTTGTAGTACGATAGCTAAGTAATATCTATTCTATTCAAAGTCCTACTTTATTAAGAGTGTATTTGTGAATTCGCCTCTTGGAACGATATTTCGATCACATTGAATATCAACATATTCCTAGATGTCTTAATTACTTAACCGATGCATTGGAAAATTATGTATTGGACAGACATTTGAATAATTTATAAATCAAACACATTAAAAGTCACAAAATATAAAGTAAACTGATAGAAACCATCTGTATATATAACGATCAAAAGAGTTTGTTTTTTACAAAAGTTTGTCTGAAGACCAAAATATCAAAAATTGAAGCTTATAGCTTCTACAAAGTAACATCATGGATGACGTTCATGGTAACACACTACTTCCCTAGCTACCCTATGGAGCAGTCGACCCATAGCAGTTGATACTCCTACAGTGTGACGCTGATCGCATCGTGGAATCTCTTCCAGAGACATCTCTGGAATGTCTACTATTAGACCCTCTAAATTATGTTCCACTATCTGATAGTCTTCGGCATACTGTGGTACTTCTTCCACTACCTCTCCTCGCCTCTGGATAGGAGAACTGCCAGCAGTTCTATACTGTCCAACATCTATGTTATCAACAAACATTTTTGTATTAGTCTTTGGATAAACAATATAAAAGAAAAACATTTGAATATTATAAAAAATTCAAAAACATTTGAAAAGAGAAAATGTGTGTACTTCTTACCGAGGTCTCCCCACTGAGCGTCTTCAGGCAGTGCCAGATCCAGATCTCCTCGAAAATCCAACCCAGCATAGGCGTAGTCATCGACCATCAGCATCTGGTTACGGAGCCAGTCAAAGAAAATACCGTCATATTTGACAATTGGTCCTACCACGTACCGGGCCATAAGCCGACACCATCTAAGCATGCACGGATCCCTAGGACCTGGTAGGTTCCACTCTGCCTATAGTCGAAATACAGGGACCCTCTAAAGAAAGAAGGACACTAGTAAATATCCATATCCAAATTGTTTCAGTTCACCCTGCCTGCACTTGGTTAGTTGTTTTTTGATACTGTGCAATACTGCATCAGCCTAGTTAAAGACTCAGGGCTCAGTACACTCGATGGCATACTGGAAATAGCTCTGTAATGACATATGGGGAGTAGAACTCCCAGCCATCCGAGCAATCGTGAAGAGAATAGTGCGAAGAGTCAAGTCTGTCACTCCCCAGATCACCACTTTTCCTTTCTTTCTTTCGGCCTCGGGTACACAGTATTGACTGCAATATTCACTCATTTTTAACCCACCACCTCTACTGTCGGTCAGACTGACATAAGACCCACGTCTGGATAATCCAGTCAAGAAGTATATGTCCTCTATGTCAATGGCTAATGTATGAGCTCCTATAATGAAAACCTGTTGATCTGGATCCCACATCCGGACTAGATACTCCAGTAATCTAACCTGGGCCCTCATACCAGGGATGCGGAAGTATTTTAAGAGACCACAATCCCTCAATATAGCTATGGTGGGAGGATGATTCTTAGCGTTTTCATTATCCTCCTCATGTTCACGTTCCCGCCACTCAAGAACCATGTTTGTGGCTATTTATCTGCATAAGAAACATACAAAGGGGATTAATGATTTTATTAATGAGATAGATATTTTTCATTGGATAAATATTTAAAAAAAAATTAAGTTCTGCGCTGCTCACAGGTGCCTTATTATACACAGTGCGAACCCCTTGCAGGTGGCTCAAAGCTTTCCTGCGAGAAAGTATCATTCTCGCAGGCCCCGTATGGGCAGCCTGCGAGAATTCCTGCGCGCATGTAGGGTTCAAAAAACTACTTGAAAATGCAAAAACTAACCAATGAAATTAGAAATTTAAACCATGAAAAGATCAAGAAAGAAGAGCTTACCGTAATGATGCAGACGGCTCATCAAATGATCTCTTGTAGCTCTCGAAAATCAACACTGAATTCGGAGGGTAAAATGGGGGTTTTTGGAACTCAATAGTGAAAATGTGAAATGATATGGTAACAATGTGTATTTACTCATTTAATCTACTTTTTACTATGTCATTTTTGGATTTTCATGTTTATCTATTGTTAAACCTAATTACTAATATAAAAATGAGTGTAATGACTTGTAGGGGTGAAACATCGATGATTACAAAAAGGATATGGACATATTTTTCTCCGTTATGGTGTGTTTTTGATTGTTTTTTAGGGTTTTTACATAAAACCTCGAGCATCATTTTTGTCCGTTCTTACACTCGTAAAAACAAGAGAACGTGCTCGAGCATAGTTTTATCACTTTTTCAGGCTCAACAAGGTTATACAAAAAAGGAACCCCCTTGGAGTCTTCTTTAATCTCTTTTCAGACTCTCTAAAAGTGAAACGATCGCCGAGCGACCTTGCTATTTTCACGCTCGCTAAAGTATTTGAAGTACGTGTCTGGTGAGCGATAATTTATCTCTTTTTCGGTCTCGTCCAGACTATTTTACGAAAAAGGAACTCAGAGATTTCTCTTTTAAGTGTTTTTCCAAACTCTATAATCTTGAAAAACCTTTGAGTTTACTATCTCTGGACTCGTTGAACAAACATGGACAGACCCGTAATGGGACCGAGCCACTCCTTCTTAGGGTTCATTAAAAATACTCCAAGGGACTCATCCAAAGGATGAGCTTATATCAACAAGAATATGTGATCCTCTTCAAGCTTGCGTAAAAATAAAGAGGTACTTGCCAGAAATGTTGGGGGAAAATTTGGGAAAGGGATATGTTTCATCTTTGTATTGATTGGCAGTAAGTGTCGCTCTTGAACATGACACCCCCTATTCATCATTTGAAGTCGGTTTGGGAAATCCATTTGTATCTTATTCGATTTGCTACAAGATCATTCCACATGTTGTCTTTGAGTCAATGTTGCCAAATCATTGGTCGTGTCATTCATATGTTCAAGAGAAGTATGCCTAAAACCTATATTGAGTCGGCCATCTGCAGTTGTCCATTCTCTCCAAGTTAGCCTTCCCTGTGTCCAGTTCAATCTGCAAAGTGATCTGTTTCACCTTCAAATTATGTTACTCATTTCGTGTCATTGATGGGGGATACATCAAGGCCCTCTTGTGACGAGTTTTGTTCCGTCGACTTCAGCTCATTATCCGGAATCAAAACTTAGAAATTATTTAGTACCTTGGACCTTGCATGCCTCAATGGAAAGTTTCCTTGATTTCGACAGTGGGTTTACATCATTGACCCCTAATCGAGAGATTCCATCGAATGTTCGACATCAAATCATTTATTCACATTCAATGGATTGTGCTATGGTACCTTGGGAGTCATTGACATCAATGGTGATTTCCCTCGCACTTGTTAACGGTTTTATCATTGACCGGTAATCAAGTGGTTTTTACCATGTTCGACTTCAACACATGTAATCACATGGATAGATTCGTACTTTAGGGGATGGGGTTGAAGACCCTGGATATTATCTTTGTGATTCAGGTTGTGATGGAGTATGTATAATTTGCAACACATAGATCCATTGTGTATGTTTCGTGGCTATGTCGTCTTGATTTGAATTTTATCGCATAGATCCACAGTGTATTCAGGTGGCTATGATATATTTCGATGGCATGGATCCACAGTGTATGATTGGTGGCCATGACTCATGTCTATAATATCATCAGTCTATGATCTCCGTATGAGAATGCCTACCTTAGGAATGGGTATATATGTTATTCTGCAGATGCTTGATTGTTCACAGGTTTCCGATTAGATGTGCTCCTGGTTCTTGACACACACATGCAACTTACAAAGTCTATCGACTGTCACTTGTTCCAATCTCAGACTTTGGGGGGGAATTCTGTTACCCATGATTTTGTTCATCGTGATGATGTATTAAGGATGGTGTAATCAGGCTCTTCATTAGAATCTTTTCCTGAGAAAAGTTACCTTCATCTTTCTCCAGAAAACATATTTTTGAGGAAGGTTCACAGGCTGTCTATACATTTTCCTACGAGAATGCTTGATTCTCACAGGCTAACTTAAGCTAGGGTGCGAGAAGTTCACACTGTGCCTAACTGCTAGGGTGCGAACACTTTCTAAGGAAGAGAAAAAGAAGAATTCTTGAAGCTTCTAGAAGGGAATCTTCTAAAATGATGAGATGGCATTCGAATGGTTGTCTAAGTACTGGCTTTCCTGATATCTTGGGATCATTCTTATCAAAGTAACTAATTCATTTCCTCCTATATATTGAGAGGATTATCATGGAAAAGGTTAGAAGCAAACAAGGTTAAGAATACATTGGAGAATTTGTGAAAGATTGTGTGAAGGAATGATGCTACAATAGCTAAGAACTCCAGCAGGGTTATCAAAAGTGGTTGATCTTCTTCATGCAAGTGAGCAAGTGTGTGTGTCAGAGATAGGGGTCATCGAAAGGAGGCTTGCAACATCAAGGCTCTGGTTGTAAGTTTTACTTTCTATCAATATAATACAACAATGTGTCCCTTTCCCATAAAGTGAATTGTACTTTATTGCATAACTCCTTGATCATATGCATAGATTAATTATTGAATAGAATGTGTTTACTTCACTTCGATTGGTTTGTATTGTCTTTATTGTGACTGTACGAGAGCATTGGAGTGAAGCTGGTACAACAAAGACCCAAGGAAGCGATCATAAGGTATGCTCATGATTCTTGCCTCCTATTACATTCAATAATCTAAATCTAGGGAAAGAGTATCATTCTATCCTGTTTTGTTCTAGATCCAGGTGGATCTAGGGAGATCGGTTTGTGTCCGCACTTACGGATTTATCCTAAAACACCTTTTAAAATTCATTCGATAGTACATACATTCCTACATATAGTACTACAAGGAGATATTTTTATTGTTTTGATTAAACAATGAATGAAAAAGAGGGATTTTTCATCACAACTATGACAAACATACATTAATGTATAATATACAATGTAGAACTGGAAAGAAAAATGAAGAAAGAATGATGAAAAATTAAAACTTGTGCCAACCAATTTGTGTGCTAATTTGAAAGAAATATAGGGTTTATGGTTTACATGATGAATTGATGATGGAAACAAGTGGGTGTGTGAGTCAAATTTGAGTCTAGAAACCCTCCCATATCGGTAAGGCATGCGAATAGTCTATCCATGTCAAATTTTAGTGCATACATAAATAGTTTGAAAAAAATTCAATGTTGGCCCCATTCGCAGGTCATTGTTTCCCATGTCTAGTCCTAGTACAATGTATTTTTGTTGTTACTTTTAAAATTCATTCGAAAGTATACATGTTCTTACATCTAGTACTGCAAGGACATATTTTTATTGTGTTGATTAAAAAATGAACAAAAAAAGAGGGATTTTTCATCACAACTATGACACACATACATTAATGTATAATATATAGTGTAGAACTTGAAAGAAAAATGAAGAAAGACTAATGCAAACTTAAAACTTGTGTGAACCAATTTGTGTACTAATTTGAAGTAAATATAGGGTTTATGGTTTACATGGTGAATTAATGATGGAAGAAAGTGGGTGTGTGAGTCAAATTTTAGTCCAGAAACCCTCCCATATTGTACTTAAGGCATGTGAATAGTCTATCCATTTCAAATTTCAGTGCATACATAAACAATTTGAAAAAATTTCAACGTTGGACCCATTCACAGGTCATTGTTTCCCATGTTAATTACAAAGTACCATTTTTCATGAAAATTATGACACACATACATTATTCATAAGTCATTGGCCAAAGTCCCATGTTTTCAAACAGTTTCAATGAATATTCTATAGAAATGACAAACATGTTCATTGAAACTTCATTGATGTAATACTATGAAAACAATGATGACATCTATGATCATGATGGCATAATAATGAATGAGGTTCTCTTGGTTTCAAGAATAATTTATCCTCTACTAGAAAAGGCCAACCACGTGAAGGTGGAAGCTCATATGGCCCCTCCCCTCCCCCTCACATCACTCTCAATTCCACAATAAACAATCTATAAAATAGAAAATAATTGAAAGCAACCTAGCTGTAAGATTCATGCAATATAAAAACTACATAAAAAAATATTAATGAATGTAAATAAAATTATGTGTTTGTAAATGATATTTTTAGTTTACCACGTACTCTAGTATATTGGTGACTATTTTCAGGTTTCGCATAATAATTAAACAACATGTAACATAGAATATAAAAATGTTGCATAAAACTTACAAACATGTAATTAACCCATGACATAAGTAAATTATTTTAAGAAAATAATTCATAAAAATTAAAATATATAGTCATGTACTTGATCCAACTCAACATTTGTATAATCCTTATTCTGTATCTTCTTCTTCATCGAAGTCAACATATGTATCATCATCCGGTGTTGGATTACTGAGAAGGGGGGGTGGGGGTGGGGGGGTGAATCAGTAATAGAGAATTTTAATTCTTTTTAACCACAAAATGCAAGTTTTATATCAATGTAGCATTATCATTCAATAGTTGCAGAGTAAATAAAAAATGAACAAATGAGAAATCATACACATACATAGTACACCAGTGTTTTTACGTGGAAACCCAAAGAGGGATAAAACCAAGGAATTATTTTTCTTATATGTCTTTAAGAATTACATTCATTGGAAGCACTAACTTACTTTGTTTTCCAGCTGCAACTGGAAGGAGGATCCAACCCCCTAGTTTCTCAGGCTAAAATCTGAGGGAAGCTCCAACTCCCCAATTCTTTGGCTACAAACAGAAGGAGGCTACAACCCTTTATGTTTTACAGATACAACTGAAAGGTGGCTACAACCACTTTTCCTTGCCCCGTCCAACAACACTGAAATATAAGTAGAATGATGGAACCACTGTCACACTATCACTATGAGATATATTGTTGTAAACCTATACCAATCAACTTGCACCAAAAAACCTATAACAACCTGTACCAATAACCTGTGCCAACATGTACCATACATCAACCTATACCTCAACCTATACCATAAACAAATGCATCAACCATGCACCAAACCCATACAAATAACCTGTCACAATAACCTGTTCAAACAACCTATCACAACAACATGTCTCATCAATCTTATCGACCGAATCAGATCTACTCACCAAGATCAATCACCAAGACAACTCTCAACCATATGCATAATATCACCAAGATTTACATCAACCAAGCATAACACAACAAATCATAATCATCACCAATATCAATATGTGCTTCTAGTAATATACCAAGACAAGTATGCTACATCATGCATAAACCATGTGTCAACAATACTACTAGCAAGTTCCTCCAACCATGTACCAAGTATGTACCAATCACGCATCAACTACTATCAATCCTCCAATATCAATATAGTTTTGACATCTCCATTATTTCCCCTTCCTTCCACCCAAGAATATATGAGAGATAATAAAACTTTACATTAAATCATCACCATCAACCAACCATCACATAGAGCCTGATAATGCTTCCTGAGACTGATTCAACTTTTGTAATTATTCAATTCTTGGAATACTCTTATCTTGTAGATAATATTACTCAATGTATTCTCTGAAATGCCTCCAAGTTTAACTCCTTGAATTCTCCCCAAAAAGAAGTTATAGAAAGAATGGTAGACTTTGTTCAATTCAGATTTATTCAGGAGAGAGAACTTGTACAAAATGCCTAGCGCTCAATATTTAACATCATATTATGAAACTCATGCAAAAAAAACTACATCCCGTAAAATTTCCAATGAAATTTGTCCCACTTCATTTGGATTCTCTATGAGGAAGTTATGATAAGTTTACCCGGAACACCTGTTTATTGACTAGCTTCAGGATTGGTCAAAAACCCAATCTTCCACAGAGTGTATCTCCATAATTATACCGAATCAAGAGCTTAAACTTTTACCACAGGTACCTTGATATCTATCCTAAATACCATAGAAATTTCACCATCTGAATCTTTCTAGAAACAAGTTTATAGCGAAAATGGTAAGATGACCTGTAAATAACATACCTTAGAACACATCACCAAAAGACTTAATCCTCCCTTGAAATCTGGCCCTCTTTACTTCTGATTTCCTCTGAAATTCAACTTGTGTATCAAATGAATGTATAATGGTATTTATTTATACCATTTATGTCACTTCCTTTTAACATCAGGGATGACCTAACACTTTCTTATTTTGTAATTCTTTTCTTTAATTATCTTCAGGGCCTACATGTACTTCCTTCTTCAATTCACTTTGTCATATTCAAAAATTCATTTCTTCTCAACCATGAGGATCCACATGACGTGCCACCTACCACCAGAAACAACATGATGTATACTATCCATCCATGGGTTTTGTTTCTACATGTACATTGTCCCTCATGTCCAAATACCTTCATCAATCTCGTGGTCCAAAACCAATGACTAGGGTTGACATCAATGACAACAACCAATCTTCCAACAATATCCCCCTTTGTCATTGATGGAAGCACTCATGCTCCCCATATCATCATGATCCCAATTTCTCTCCCCGTTTGACATCAATGGCAAAGGGAAAGGATGCTCCCCCTGAGTTTAATGAAAACAGGTAACTCTCTTCTTTGGGGTTGCTCCCCCTGAACATGTGGCACTCAATACTACTTCATCCTGATTTTTGGTCTTTGGGAATTTTTCTTCCTTGGAATCCTTTTGTGTGGCTTATATATTCTCTTTATTCTTCATGTCTAGGATGTATATGTCGTTCAATCTTGTTGTTGCAGTTGCAATGAATCTTCTTGAATTATTTTCTCTACTTTTACTTTTTCGGGAGTCGAACATAATAGTGTATCCTTGATCACATATTTTTCTGACACTGAGGAGATTGTGCTTCAGATATTCAACCAATAGGAATTTTCCTACTTTTATATTTTCACTTCCAAGATTTACAATTCCTTTTCCAAGTATTTTGGTAGATGATTCATCTCCAAATGCAACATTTCCACCCTTTTTCTTCAAGCGACAAATTTTCTTTGATCTTCGGTCATATGATACGAGCACTCACTTTGTATGAACCATTCATCTTATTCTTTGCATTCTTTAGTGACCTATGCTATGCAACAATTTTCATTGTGTAGAATTTATTTCCTTTTCCATCGTGTAGTTGATATACAGACATTTGGCATATGATTATGTTCCTTCATCTCTCTGCAATCTCGTGCTTTGTGACCAACATTATTTCACTTGTAACATACAATATTTTGATCCATTAATGGGTCAAATGGATTATAATTTATGTTGATAGGTCTATGAACATTTCTATATCTACTATTTTCACCATTCATGTAGATTGCATAGTTATTCCTTTCATTGATTCTACAATTGATTGCCTTGTGTCCAAAATTTCCACAAGTATAACAATTTCCAAAAAAGAAATTTTGATACCTGGGAGTAAGTGATCTTCTTTGTGGTGTGGTCCATATGGATTCACGATCTATTCTTCTATAGTTTCCTTCATAATTATTTCTTTCATACCTGATGGGAGATGATCTTCTTGATGTCTCATTCCTTCTGAATTCTAGTCTTCTATCTTGTTGTTCAACTTGTTCTGGAGTGTTCGTTTCATCATTTTCAACTTCCTTCTCTTGTTTTTTTGTCTTCAAACTGTCTTTGTATCATAGTCTTGTCTTGTTGTTTGGAGATATTTGATTGCTAAGGATCTCATCTAATTTTTTGTTTCTTTTTTCGAATTTCTTCAACTTTTCTATTGTAAATAGTAGCTCCCCTTTTGTGTGATCCAATTCTTCTTTTAATTTCTCATAATATTATAATTATTCCTTCAATCTATTAATGGTATTTTCAATCTTGTCATTCTCTTATTCACAACTACTCAATTCACCTTTTAGTATTATGTTTGTGTTTCTAAGCTTGCTATTTTCAGTTTCAGCATGCTTCAACGTTTCAGGATTCTTATCTTCTTGTTCACTCTCTGCATTGTCTTTGTATCCCCAAAAGGAATCAAGGTTGGTTTCTTCATCTGAATCTTCTTCACAAATGATTTCTTCTTCTTTAGAATTCTTGTGATCATCATCCTAGGTTTCTTGGGTTATGAAGAGGACTTCTCCTCCATCATTATCTTCTTCATCACTCTCATCTGAGGAGATGTCATCATCCTTCGAGTAGAAGATCTTTTTATTGTTGAGACTTCTCTTTTTATAGTAGAAGTTTTCAACAATATGTCTTATTCTACCATAGTTAAAGCATTTGAGAGGAGACTTACCTTTGTATCTTCCATTTCCCTTTTGGAACCTTCTTACGAAATTTGTTATTTCTTCATCAAGGTCGTTATCCTTTTCTTTTGTCTTCTTTATGGCTTTAAAGGATGCTTCATTGTTTGGCTGGTCACTTTCCATACCTATTCTTATTTCATATTCTATAAGAGACCCATGTAATTCATCCATTGGCATTTTGGTCAAGTCCCTAGTTTCTTCAATGGCGGAGACCTTAGCATCATACTTCAAGAGAAGTGATCTCAACCCTTTTTGTACAACCAAGGATTCATCAAGCTCTTCACCTAATAGATACTCTTGAGTTTGTCCCATGCCTCTTTAGCAGTGTTGCATCCCATCACTTTGATATCAATGGTTGGTGCCAATGCTTCTAGAATAACATGTCTGGATTTTGAATTACAACTCATAAGCTTCTTCTCATTTGGATCAGTTGGAGCATTATTTGGGATTACATAGCCATTTACAACTGAGTACCAAATGTCTACTCCCAAATCCGTTAGGTAATTATTCACTCTATCACTCTAGTATGCATAATTTATTCCATCAAATTTTTGAATCCCATTTGAAATGTGCTCATGGTCATCCATCTCTACTCAAGATTTTCCTTCTAGTGGTTAAACTATTATGAAGGCAACCTGCTCTAATACCAATTGTTGATACTGAGAGGGGGTTGAATCAATATCAAGCAAATCTTAAAAACCTTTTCAACTTATACTTAATGTAACATCCCGCTCTGGCGCACTTACAAAACTTATTCTTTGAGGACACTTGCTAGCAAGTGATCTGGACTTTTCTGATATAAATGCATTTATGCTTGATTATGATGCGTTCTGATAGACGACATGATGTTTTACTACTTGATGTAGACAGGTGCTATTGATTCAGTTTCATTGAGTGTGCAAGGTTTCAGACCTTGAGGATGCAGAGGCATCGGTGGAACCCCCTTGGACTCCAGATTGAGTCAGAGAGTGCACTATTTGGGTTGATTCATTTACGGTGATATTGCTTTGTTTGGATGATATGATATTGATTTTATGATATGTTGTTGACGTTCTGACATGATGGTTGATGATGCAGGCTGACGATAGATTGCCGACCAGACTCACATATGGAGTAAAGGGGCCACACATGATTTCTAGAGAGGTTGAGGGAGAGGTGTGAATAGCAGCCCTGCCACAGCCTACTAGCACTCCCACCGTGGCTCGAACTGTAGGTTGACGATTACCTAGTTCGAGAGGATCCACAATG
>JASDQU010304756.1:0-13678 GCA_032191745.1 Picea mariana
GCTGCTGATGTGTAGCCAAAAACCCCTGAAATTTCTCCTATGAAAAGATGCCAAATGTGGTTAAAACTCTTCTTCTTACCTTATCTCTTGTAAATAGTCTTTAGATCTGACTTTATAATTCACCATTTATCCATTAGAATCAAATTCAAACCATTTGGATTCAAAAATCCTTGATTTGTGCGAAATTTCAAAAATTCTGGTTAAAACAGGCTTTCGGTGGTTGACTGGAAAGATTCTGTGCGAATTTACCACCGAAATCACAACTTTCGGTGGTTAATGAACAGTCGTCCTATTCGCCTAAACCATCGAAAGTCAGAATTTCCAGCAAAAAATGCCTTTGGTAAAAATTAATTTTCTCAGCCATGGAATATCTGTTTCGCACGTTTAAATAGTCGATTTTTAACTACAGATCATAATCTTTCCAATGATGCAATCAGATTTGGATTTGGAGCTAGGGAAGCTGGAAATTTTTTCCCTACAATATTAGGCATCTTTCCTTCAAAAATGCTGGTGCGTTTTTGAGAGTTAACAGGTTGTACATAGCCTTTAGGCCTAATTTCGTTGATCACATGGGAACAATCGTCCCTCAAATGCATCTGGGAAGACACATATTTTTCAGATCCATTGGAGGGTGAGGAAGGGGAAGCAGTGGATTTTCCTTTATCAAGGGCATGGTGGGCCTCAATTTTCAATCTCTTGCTAGCATGGGAGGATTGCACTGGTGAGTGATCAAGGGTAACTTGGGCAATGGTGTTAACTGGTGGAGGAGGAGGCAAAGACAAGTTGGGCCAACCACGATGTTGGGAGACTGTCGGGTGGAGAATCTCCTTTCATCGATCATTTTTAGGGACCTCAGGTTGTAATCATACATGAGGAGGTACAAGATATCAGGTGCTTGCGGGGCTTGGAAAGGACGCCTTTCAAGCCTAGGTTGGACTATTCCCTTCCCAATCCAATTGAAGAATCCGACATGAAACAATTGGCCAAGCTCTTGTGAATCAACATAAAAATGTATGGAGAACCTAGGCCTTCTTGGGCCTTGGTTCTAATTAACTCTACCTCTGTTTCCTCGGCCATGGATTCCTTGACTGAAAAATCTCATCCTACATGCATGGTCGATTAAAAAATAGTCTTTTAAATAGCCATACATGACAACTCTTAAAAATATGAAATATATTTGGCTCAAAATGTATCAGACTCATGCAATCCAATCCATAAATTTTTTTTTACTATTAATCAATGAGCAGGGGGGTGAAACAAGGTTCTAGGATATGTGAGGGGTTTGTATTGAGTGAAAATATGATATAATGAAAGGGGAGAAGCATGGTCACTTCTCAATGACAACAACAATCAAATTTAAAGCAAACCAATAAAACCTCACTACAATCCACACAAGACACTGCCACTTTCATCCATTTTAACACATAAATTCTCTTGACTGTAATCAATCTCAGAACAAGGAGTGAAAAAGGAACATGGGAGGTGACGAGGTTTTTAATTAGAGAAAAGTGAAATAATGGAAGGGAAGAAGGATGATTAATGTTCATGGAATTAATTAAGTGATCCATAAAACATTCTGTGAAAGGAGATGAATCAACCATCAATCACTTGACTAAATAATAATTTCTCTATATTTAACAAGTTCATTGTTCATAATCAAATGTCCATCACAGTGCCATCACAAAACAATAGGCATCCTATACAATATGTAAAAGGATTTTGTTCCCTTATTTGCATCTTATAAAAATTTCCAAACAGAAGCCATCTCACTTTGTTAACCATCGAAAACAACCACTTCCCATGTCTTTCTTCAATCCACAACTATACTCAAAAGCCATGTTTTCAAAATAATAATGAAGTCATTATTACTGCAATAGAGCCCATCAAAAAGCAATGATATCTGTTAACATATATATAGACAGAAACCAAAGAACCAAGATCAAACTGCAACTCGTATCGATATTCAAATATACAACCAAGAACCACCATTTAGAAACAAGCTATGCACAAGGTAACTTTCCTGGGCAATGTAATACTTCCAGTGTAGAAAAAACAATTCAGTATGGATTAAAGAGCTGGGCCATCTAACCGACATGAAAAAGCCTCGACAACATGCTCTTCATAAAACATTATCGATAAACATGATTAAAACCCTGTGAAACCCAAACTATCCATACTATACGTAGGTCATAGCCACCCCAAAAAAAACACGATGCAATATTTCCATTTTACCAAACCAAACACATAGTCACGCCAATAGCTCAATTCGTTGTTGGGTCATCAACCCAACACAATATTACTTCGATTTAGCCCAATTGTGATCAACTATGCTGTGCAATTTCAGGCTTAAACAATCAAACAATCATAAGGGTATAGTTCCCAAAGTCATCCGGTTCAATAATCGTTCGACCCTAAGAGAAACCCACAGTTACCACGACCATTATTTATTTTTCCAACACACAACGCGACATGAGAAACGTTAAGAATTTTCACCAATGCTAGCTAGACATTCAAATAATCATCAGTGCAAAAACCAACGACTATGTATCTACCAAACAACTCATCACTGTCCTAAAAAAATCAACAACCTAACAAGATGTAGCAATGATGCATACCCTCATATCCAATCGAATCGGGGCAAAGCCATTTCAATTTACAATACTGAGCTATCGACATAAGAAGAGTAACTGTGTTCTTTGAAAGTGTAACTGGTAATGTAGGGTTTACCACTATTATAACTGAGCTAGTGACTATATACCAACCAACATGAATGTCATATGACCAAATGGGTGAGCCCGTTCTCAAAATCATCGACAATTATACAACCATCCAATAAAAAACCGAGTCGTAAATGATGGGCCAGGCTGGTCTTCTTAAATAATTTCCAGAGTGGAGGGCCAAGGTTGTTCTGTAGTCAACATGAGGAGAGAATATCCACTCTTTGCAATGGAAAAACCTCTAAGGCCACGGTGTATACAAGATGAACCACGACTCGTTTGAGGTCGGGCACAAATCCATGACAGGGGCCATAACTGAAAAGTAGGGCTCTAGTCTGGCCTGGAAAAGGTTATTTAATACACGCATGGTATAACCCTCATACTCTTTGGTCAAGAATCACAACAAAGAGGTGAAGACAAGGCCGAGTAAGAACAAGAACCTCATTTCGTGACCCCTGGTGGTGAAATCAACCAATTCTGAAGTGAACAAAACATATTGATGCATAAAACCTCTGACCATTAAACCCATGAAGGCCAGAGACTGGATTAGTGACAATGCACGAAGATAGCTATCCACCCAAGAATAAACAAAAACCCTCCAACCAAACAACAATGATAACAAATAACTATCACCCAGGAAGACCAATAACCTCGATGAACTCAAAATTGTTACAGGAAGAACCATTCACTCTTCATTTCTAGAACCCAAATTTCACATAGTTGCAACACTTAAGAAAACACAAACCCATACACCTGAGCCAATAATCATTTCATAACCAGAGAAAAATCACGAATGGCCAAAAAAAATACATACATGTAAGTCGAATTCCTTAAAATGAGAGCTGTCCGAGTGGTTCCTCCCTGCTAAAATTTTGAACCATAACCACAGAAGCAAGATCGAACAATAGCCCGACTAGGGTGGCAGCCAACGAGAAGAGTAAAGGTGACGTGTAGTAAATTCACATCGCCTCCACCCATATCTCATTAACTCAACAGTACATGCCAACAAATTCTCCATTAACACGATTAATCAAACATGTATGAAAACCATCGCCACATTAAAAGCTAGTAGGGAGATCACCATATCCCATTTAACACCATATAACTCAAACAAAATCGCATAACCATCAACGTCCATTACTTGGTCAAATGTGCCACCAACATTCAATCTATCCAAATACACCATAAATATATATCGACCACATAATCCAATTAATCATTGCACCACCATTTACTTGTTAGCTAGGATAATTGTTAAGCCTTTCATGCATGTAGTATAGTGAATAGGATAACTTCAAATTCTTCCCTTTTGCAATTGTTTCTTATTTCTTTCCCATTGTTCTCATGTAGTATAGTAAAAATGCAACATTGGATTCCTTTTGCTTTCACTAATAGTATTTTTCCCTTTCTCAAATGTCTTTCATGTAATTTCACTAACGTGTTTGTTGTGTAGGTGCGATAAGAACAAATGACATTAATGAATAGCATAGGTTGTAGTAACATGAAGAATCAACATGTCAAAATCTTAACTCATACCAACAACAAAAATATCTCACCAACCATGTAAATCGTGTTGCACATCATCAAAAAATAAAAAATGAGTAGATCCGATCTTCAATAGTTCAAGGGGGCCCCATATACTAGTATTATTTAGTTTTATAATAATATGTCTTAGCAACACTTTGCGAGTGAAACTGCGTTGATGTTTTTAATCATCAACAGGGGTGTGGTCCAAACTTCTGATGCTCAAAGCAGAGGAGCGGTGGAGTAATGAAATGATGAAATGTCAGCCTGGGAATTCAGAAATTCTCCATTCGGGAGAATTAAGGTGTAATGGTATAAGGACCTCCGAAGCGAGAAGGTCCGAAGAGCCTCTCCAAGAGTTCGCCATTTTGACATTCGGGGAAAGTAAAGTGTGGTGCTATGAAAACCTAGGAAGCTCTAAGTTCTGGAGCCCCGAAGTCCTAAAACTCCATAGAAGTGATTTTCATCTAAGAACTTGATAGTATCCCATGGTCATATGAAGTTTTATCCAAAATAAAAGTGGGCTAGTACCCAATTTTTTTTTATTTTGAAGAAAAAAGGGCTAGTGCCCGAAAATTGTTTTAAAGACAAAAAGGGGCTTAGAGAAGGAGTATGCGGGGTTCCTATTTGTATGGACTTGCACCTAAAGAGTTAAAAAATTCCCATGTACTTATGATAGGATCCAACATGGGCCCAATATCTAATTCGACGATGAAGAAGGAGAACAATTCTACAAGGATTACCTCCCAGGAAGAACAATTTTCAAATATTGATAACTTTCTGCTCAAAAATCAGAATTGAGCATGGAAGCATGCATTGGAAAGATCTTGTAAAGTAGAATATAACTACTCACTTAGAAAATTGACCTCGGCAGGAAATTTTCAGGAAAATTAGAAGAAATAATTGTGATGTATTATGGATCCATAATTGATCATAGTTAGCCTAACAAAGTTATGTTGGCTGCACATTTTGTCGATTTAACAACAACTAGATCATATTGGGATCAACATAGATTGAAGAGGGATGGAAGATACACAAGGGGATTACATCTAGGAAGATGATATCATAGAGATGGATGTCCATATGGGTAATGAAGATACAAACTCAAATGGACATGGAGAAGGAAATGATGAAAGCATGAACATAGTGGAGACAATTAAAAGTTTGCAAAAGGATGTCCAAAGTCATAAATCAGATAATGAAAGGATTATGAAAGCCAAGGAGTAGCAGAAGGACTTCAACATGAAGTTAATGTAGATCTTGGACATAATAGAAAAGAAATTGGATAAGGAGAATGGCTCAAGTAAATCAAGAAGTCACAGGTCTCCTAATGAGAAAGGTAGAACAAGAAGTGTTAGAAGACATCACCATCACTCCCCAAGGTGTTCCAATAGGAGAGAAAATAGTAGCTCAAGTCCATCCCCTGTCAGGAAGAATAACAAGAGGTATGAGGTGGATGAGCTACAAGGAGAAATGAACAAAATCAAACCTCCTACGTTTGAAGGTGAGCACAAGAAGGATGAATATTCAGAGACATGGCTGCTAGGCATGAGAAAGTATTTTCAATTACATAAGTATTCTTCACATGAAGAAGGAAGAATTGCTATCTATCATCTCAAGGGAAAGGAATCCATGTGGTGGGACCAACTTGTCTAGGTGCAACACACTAAAGAGAAAAATGTTACATGGAAAGAATCCAAGAAGTATTTTCAAAAGAAATACTTGACTAAGAGATATTATGACAAGAAAATGAAGGAGTTATTTGAACTCAAGCTAGGGATTATGACCATAGATGAATATGAAATAAAGTTTTCAGAAATTTTAAAGTATGTCTTCTTCATCAAGGATGAGACAGTTAAGATTAAGAGGTGTTTGAGTGGGTTTCCATGATTCATCAGTGACAAGATACAATATGATGATCCCAAAAGTTTGGAGGAGACCATAAGGTGAGATAAATGCCTATATGATCAGCATAAAGGAAAGCCAACTTTCCAAAAATCTTGGGAAGACAAGAATAAAGACAAGATGGATCATAGGAAGAAGGGGACTAAGCCACCATTCTTCAGAAATAGTCCTCAGGACAACCAACTTCTAGAGAAACCAAAATGATTGAGACAGGTGGGAAAAGGCCAAGGAAGCCAACTACTCAATGTTGGGGTTGTCAGGGAAATCATATGTATATATATTGTCCCCACAGAGGTGAAAAAGTTAGGACTGTTCACAATGTACAACAAGTTGAAACAATGGAGGACATGGGCATAAATGTACCTAGGATATATGTAGCCCTGGACAACAAGCAAGATGAGTTTCGGTCACACATGATTGAAGTGGAAGGTATGATCAACAACCAAACCATTTCAATTTTAATTGATTAAAGAGCTAGTCATAGTTATATAGATACTAATATGGTGGAAAGATTTCATTTTTCAATAATCAAGCATGGAAAATATTGGTTGGTGCAGTTGGCTATCAGAGCCAAAAGAAAAGTTAATGAGATGGTTAAGTCATTCCCAGTGGACATGAATGGACTGAGTGCCAAGGAATATTTTAACATCTTGCCTTTAGGTTCCTATGATTGTCTAATTGGTATGGATTGGTTGGACCAACACCATGCTATACTAGACTATTATAATAAATCATTTACTTGTTGGGATGAATAAGGGAACCTAAGGAAAGTGCAGGGAATTCCCAAGGCCATATCTGTCAGAGAAATTTAAGCATTGCAGCTAAAGAAATGTTATAGGAAAGGGTGTCAAATATTTGCACCTCATATGGAAGAAAAAACCAATGATAAGGTGTCAAATATTGAATATTATGCATTCCTAAAAGAATTTGAGGATGTATTTAAAGAAATACCAGGATTAACCCCTAAAAGAGATATTGATTTCTCTATAAATATGATGCATGGAGAAACTCCAGTATCCAAGACCCCTTATAAGATATGTACCCCAGAATTAAAGGAGTTGCAAATGGAGCTTGAAGATCTTCTGAAGAAGGGGTATATACGCCCAACTATGTCACCTTGTGGTGCTCCAGTATTATTTTTGAAGAAGAAGGATGGAACATTGAGACTTTGTATTGACTTCAGGCAGTTGATCAAAGTAACTGTAAAGAATAAGTATCCTTTTCCAAGAACCGATGACCTCTTTGATCAGTTGAAGAATGCAAAAATATTCTCCAAGATTGATCTCAGGTCAGGTTATCATCAGGTAAGAGTTAAATATGAAGGCATCAACAAGACTTCTTTCAGAACAAGGTATGGTCATTATGAGTTCACAGTGGTGCCATTTCAGTTATCAAATGCACCAACTGTCTTCATGTTTTTAATGAATGGTATTTTTAGAGAATACTTAGATAAGTTTGTCATTGTCTTTTTGGATGAAATTATTATATATTCCAAGTTGGAAAAAGAGCATGAGCAACACTTGAAGATGGTATTAAAAGTATTAAGGGAGCATCAGTTGTATGCCAAATTCAGCAAGCGCTCATTTTATCAGAACCAAATTCATTATTTGGGGCATATCATCTCAGAGGAAGGAATAATAGTGGATCCTGTAACGATTGAGGTCATTAGAGGATGGTCAACACCAAAGAATGTGACAAAATTTATATCCTTCACGGGCCTTGCAGGCTACTACAGAATATTTATTGTAGGATTCTCAAAGATTGCACACTCAATCACTTCCTTGAAAAATAAGGGAGTGAAGTTTCAGTGGTCATTGGACTGTGAAAAGAGTTTCCAACACTTGAAGCAATTATTAACCAATTCTCCAATACTAAGGATTTCTGATCCAAATGAAGACTTCATTGTATGCACATATGCATGTAAAGAAGGACTTGGTGGAGTCCTTAGTCAAAATGGGTATGTTGTATGTTATATATCAAGGAATTTGAAGGAGCATGAAAGGAATTATGAAAATCATGATTTGGAGTTGGCAGCCATAGTGCATGCCTTAAAGAAGTGGAGGCACTACCTCATAGGGAAAAGGTTCAAGTTGAGGACAAATCATAATGGTATGAAATATTTATTTGGACAACCAACTCTAAATGCCAGGAAGAGAAGGTGGTTAGAGTTTCTCAGTGAATATGACCTTGATATAAAGCATATTAAAGGGAAAGAGAACAAGGTGGTTGATGCACTCAACAAAAGAGTGCATGATTTGCATGCTACAACGATTAGCATGTACCAGTCCGATTTGAAAGATAGAATCTTAGAGGCTGCAAAATCAGATTTTCAATACATGGAATTAATGGAAAAATTACAGCAAGGTATTTTGCAGCAGAAAATTGAGGACTACAAGCTGGGGAATGATGAAATTATCATGTACAAAAGAAACATTTATGTACCAAAAACCAAATAATTTAAAAATATAATATTGAGAGAAATGCATAACATACCTTATGTTGGACACCCAGGGTATCAAAAAACTATTGCAGCTGTCAAGAGCCAATATTATTGGCTAGGCATGAAGAAATAAGTTGTTGAGTACATTGCCAAAAATTTAGAGTGTTAAAAGTTCAAGGCTGAGCATAGACACCCAGCTAGGTTGCTACAACCATTACCCATCCCTGAGTGGAAATGGGAAGTGGTAACAATGGAATTCATCACCAAACTGTCCAAAACAAGAAAACATCATGATTCTATCATGGTAGTGGTGGAAAATCTTACCAAAGCTACCCATTTCATTCCAGTGAAGGTCACTCACAAGGAAACCAACATTGTTGATATTTATATGAGGGAAATTGCTCGATTGCATGGTATACCCAAGAAAATTGTGTCTGACAGAGATCCAACATTTACATCAATATGGAAAGTATTATTTAATGGATTTGGAACAAATTTGAATTTTAGCACAACTTATCATCTAGAATCTGATGGACAAACAGAGAGGGTGAATCAAGTGATTGAGGATATGTTGAGGATGTATGTGATGGATAAACCATAAAAATGGGAAGACTACCTACACTTGGTAGAGTTTTTTTATAACAATGGGTACCAAGCATCTCCAAAGATGAGTCCATTTGAGGCACTTTATGACAGAAGGTGCAACACACCTGTAAGTTGGGACAACCCAGTAGATAGAGCAGTGGTTGGGCCAGATTTACTTAGGGAAATGGAAGAGAAGATGCCAAAAGTAAAGAATAATTTAAAGGATGCTCAAGACAGGAAGAAAATCTATGCTGATAAGGGAAAGATTCACAAGGAGTTTAAAGTGGGTGATCATGTATTCTTGAACGTGAAGGCCAACAAAAGTTCCTCGAAGTTGGGAAATTGTTCAAAGTTGGCAGCTCATTTTTTGGGTCATTTGAAATCCTCGGGAGGATTGGGCATGTCGCATATATGCTTGAATTACCTGCATCAATGTCTATTCATAATGTATTCCATGTATCATTCCTAAAAAAGTATATACATGTTGTTAATCATGTTATTGATTGGAATGTGATTCAAGTGGAGCAAGAAGGCGCTTTTCAAGTGCATCCTTTGTGAATACTAGACCAAAAGATCAAGAAACTCTGAAATCGAGCCATAGAGCTAGTAAAGGTCCAGTGGACTTGGTACTGTCCTGAGGATGTAACTTGGGAGCATGAGGATGCTATGCGGGAAGAATACCCACATCTTTTTGAAGATTTTTGAAAATTTTGGTGATAAATGTATATATATATTTCAATGAGGACGATTCATAAATAAGGGGAGGGAAATGTAACATCCCAAGACCAAGCCCTAGTTGAAATTGTAAAATATGTTTTATAGGTTGGTGATCCAGGTGATTATAAGCTATAAGGCTTATGTGATGATTAGGCCAGAGAGCCTAGCTGCTAAAGGCTAGTGAGCCTATTTTGTATATGTAAACACTCATATCATTAATATAATACATCGTTGTGTGTAAACCAACCACGATAAAAGACTACGGGGGACTAAACTCCACTAGGAAGAGAAAGGGAGGGGCTCAAAGCCTAGAAATGGGGGCTAAGCCAGAGGGATTATTTCCAAAGGAATATTATAATATATTATTCCTAAAGACTATGGTGAGGATAATTATTTTATCTTAAGTCTCATGGAAGAGAGAATGAAATTACAAGTGGAGAGAACTCAGCTCCTTGAGAGCCATGTGTCATAAAGGGCATATGAAAATAAAGGAGGGGGAAATAAGTCCATTTTCCACTCACTCATCCATTCACACACTCAACCATTATCTCCATCAGTCAACCTCTACATCATTCAGGCACTCCTAGATCCTACACACACACTTGAGTTACCCGTACCTTTCTTGTTATCATCAGTGAAATGTATTCCTCTTGGGATACACAACGAACCTATACCTACCTGAGTGAGTGTTGTACCTTTCTGTTATTAGCAACATCTATTCCATGTCCTTAATGTTGTTGCTTCCTTCACCTGTGCCTTAGCTGAACGATGTTATTGTCTTGACCACTCCCTGTAACTAATTAACTTAAGCACTAAACTGAAGAAACAGGTTGTCAGGCTCGTGGGATTGAAGAGGTCAGTTGTGAGGCCCATGGATTGAAGAGGTGGGTTGTCAGTCCCATGAGAAACTCTCTCCAAGTGAGAGAATTGTTTGGAAAGTGATTTCCCAAGGGAGCCCAAATGCAGCTACAATGCTCAAAGACTTCTTGCTTGACTGTTGTTGAAGTCCTGGAAGGGAAGTGGGGTAGCTGAAGGACTATTAAGAAGATATGGGGAACACTTTCTGGGGTGGGACATGAATGTGGGGAATGAGAGGTTGCAGGCTGTTTGTTTGAGTTGGCTCTTGGGACGAAATCCTTCTTGTTTTATGTATTGTCTCATCCTATCTAGGAATCCCTTTACCTGGGTGGATTTTAGTCCCAACTCGGGGGTGACCCACTACTGAGAGTTCCGAGTTGCATGGTTTAAGGCTAGGAGGATCGTGGAAGGTTTGCACATAGTTGGTGGTCTTCTATAAAATACAATATCGATTGTGTATCAATTTACATGTTGTGCATTTATATATGTGTTTTTGTTTATGGGTTTTGCCTTTGCATGTTGCATCTATATTTTTACTGTTAATTCCACATGAATTTGTGTATTTGCATAATATGTTTTTCTGCTTAAGTTATATATATATATATATATACATATGAAATTATATTTTTTATGGAGTGGAACTGTTCCTCAGCTTGGGTGGATGGGAGACGTTACACTTGGTGAGGTGAGGTAAGTCATGTGACTCTGCCCAATTTTAGATCGAGTCGATAGTGCTCATATTATAATTGTTTCACAATAAAAAGTACTTGTTTGGGTGTTAGGCATGGTTCGTGCTTCCCACACAATTTTCTATGTATATCTTTCATTTGTTCCACTGTTGTTATCTTGGTTTCTCATGTTCATGGATGTATTGTTTATATATGACGAAGTGTTAAGTTGTTAACAATTGTCTAAGTATAAAAAAGTTGCAATAGAGTAGGAGTGTGACTCATTGGTAGCCTAAAACGGAGTATGGGTATGCTCTAGCTGAAGAGGTGTAGTCTATATGAAGTATCCTTGGTGTTTCCAAGAAACCAAGAGAGAAAATTCATGGTTTTTCATGCCCTCAAGACATGCCCGATCACAAGATTCAGCTAAGCACATTGCGGGGACGTGACAATAACTAAAATACTAAACTTTATAGCACAATTTGTACATATCTATTATGCAAGTAAAGCCTTATTATTACATACTTAGATTTTTCCAAGAGGAATTTACCATCTCAAGGAAAACATAACAATGTGTTGAGAACTCAACACACCCTAAAAAGCCTCTATAAAATTTTTCTTTTTTTGGTACCACTTGAGTCAATTTCCCATTACTGAGTGACTTGGTTCTTATTCGTTTCTTTCTTGATTGAGTCTTTGTGCATTTCTGTTTCTATTATTTATTGAAGGATAATTACATGTCGTATTTGGTTCAGAATGCTTGTCATCATGTTTTCCATTGATTGAGCTCACAACAGGTCGACCAAGACTTTTTGTATGCATAGGAAATGCCTGTGGACAAATGCAACAATCCAGAGCGGTCAATTTTGGGCTCAGATTGTGGGAAAAGACAGGTTGGCATTCGATGATGGAGATCCATCAGGCCAATCATATCGACGATTTTTGTGCATTTGGCATGTCAAAATCATGTGGGGCCTAACATCAAGAGAGGACCCATGAAGTCTCGAACAACCGAAGTCCCGAAATCCTGCCACGTTAGATAAGGAGACGTACTACTACGAGATATTTCCAAGCACAACATTCATAAACTCTTGAAGTCTCGAAGTGAATCTGGACCATCCATCAATGAGGACACGTGGCAACAGATCCCCTACTTCGGATATATGACACTTCGGAGGATTGCGGGAGAAAGGAGTGAAAAATCCTAAAGCCTGAACTCCCTAAGTAATTTGGATCGTCCAGAGCCAGAGGCCACGTGGAGGAAGATCTTTCACTTCAGAAATACGACACTTCGAAGGACAGTAATAAATGTTCATTAAAAAGGCCCAAAGCTCGAGCTACCAAAGTAATTGCGGACCATTGATCTCAAATCAACCAACACCATTGATCCTTGCAACACGTAAGGAAGGAATATCACCTGGATCACAGATTGTGAGACGATCGACGACCACACTACATTGCGTGGATGTAAACTGCTTGAACATCAATTTTCCAAAGTGGTCTCGCAATTGGAACCATGGTATTGTTGGAAGGGTATGTGGAAACTTGTGGGGGATTACGGGCCCAAAGGTGGTGTGGAATCAAACCACCCTCAACAACTTATACAATCATGTGCTTATATGACTCAGGTCACCACATCACCTCCACTAACTCTCCCGCTACTGCTCAACTTTCACCACTTGTTCCCCCTGACTACTCCCCGTATCACCATGTCACATCCACTCACACTCCCGCTACCGCCCAACTTTCACCACCTGTTCCCCCTGATTACTCCCCATATCACCTATCACCTCAACACATCTTGTTTTCCTATTGGACGCTCACCTCCATTTCTTACTGTTCATGACCAGGTCATCATGATGAAACAGAGGAGAAGGGTTGGTTAAAATCAAGACAGAGTGTGCTTAGATTTTGAAAGCTTAGACACAAGCAGCGAGTTAAGTCTCAATCACAGGTCGACGAAGATTGGTTCCAAAACACTTCAGCAGACTCTGCTCGTGCAACTAGTTTTCTTCAATGGCCTCCGAAAGCTCGCAGGAATGCCATTCCTCAACGCATAGCCATGTTTTGTCACTCCAAGGCCTATTTTCTGTCGAGTCAGTTCCTCTAGCGCATGCATCAGTTCTGTCTAAGAGACAATAGTGGTTTTAATTGATTAATTCCAACATTTTCTCAGATTAGATACAAGATTAGTCTTATGTGTGTGATAAGAACCACTCTTGCTGATTAAGTCTAGTTTCATAGTCAAGTTAATAATTTGTTTT
>JASDQU010304757.1:2695-13678 GCA_032191745.1 Picea mariana
TAAGTAGACTGGTTAAGTAGTTCAAACGTTTTATGTTTCCGTTGTAGTGATATTATTAATTTTATCTTAAATCCAGAGGTATTACAACTATGTAGACTGGTTATTCATTGCAGCAAGATATAAATATATTGCTTATTCATAAATATATAAATACCTAAAGTTTATTAATAATAAATCTCCGCTCATCCAGAGTTTTAAATGAAACTTTTTCACAACTCTCTAAATTTAAAACTCTCCAAAAATAGTTTCCATAGATCATGTACAAGGTATTAATGTAATATTTTCCTACTCAGATTTTAGTAGATTCTATGAGTAATGTGTTTCAATGTCAACTGTTTTCTACTTCATTTTATTCATGTTATTTTTTTTATTTAATTGTTTTTATGCAATGTATTTAGTTATATGGGAATTTGATAAATTTGATAAACTTAGCCTTTTAATATAGATTTAAAATGATTTTGATTATTATGATATATCTTGTATTTAAAAATTCTATTTTCTTTCATTTTAATTTATGAAAAATGAAAACTTCTTTATAAGTATATTGGTGAAGCTTATTTGTTTTTTCTTAAATTTAATATTTATACATCTTTAAATTGAATTAGATAAATAGAGATTTGTTTCATCACCAGATTGGTTATCTTCTCTCAAATTGGAGAGTCCTAAGTAGTTCACCACTATTATTATGTTTGCAGTACATAGTATAGTTCACCATTATTATTATGTTTGCACTACATAGTATTTGATATGACGTTGACTATATTGAATTTGCGATTTTGAGAGTTAAAACAAAACTTTAATGGCAGTGTACTAATCGATTAAATCAACATTTCACTATAAATTGATTCAACCATTCAAAACTTTAATGGTAATGTACTAATCAACTAAACCAACATTTCATTTTAAATTGATTCAATTATTAATCATAAATTTAAAAATCTTTATATTTTTAAAAATATTTGAATTATTACATCAATTAAACTTCTTCTAATTTTTAAAAAATATTTAAATTATTCCATCAATTAAACATCTTATTACAAAGGAGGTGGCACTGGAATTCTTGGGGATCGATCAATTAATTGAACTTCTTAGTGTAGAGGTGACAATGGACTTCTTGGGCATTGGACTTCTTGTAATTGAAGACGTTGTTTAATATTATCGAAGATAGATTGAAAAAAATAAAAAATAAATCTCTATGGCATGGTTTTCCGTCTTTCTATGCCAACGACGGTTTAATGCTTTGACCTATTGTGTCATGGAATTTAATGCTGTGCTATGTCAACGTCGGTTTAACTCTTTTACCTGTTGTTCCATGGCATTTAATGTTGAGCTATAACATATATAGGAGTAGGCTAATTCGTGAGCAATCTTTCCTCCCGAGTGTCCTTACTCTGACAGGTTCTTTGGCGGCGGTGGTTCCTCCGTAGACGAAGTGCACCTTTTCTGGATGTCCATAGATAATTGATCTGCATCCTTATTGAATTCCCTATGAATGTGTTTTATTTTTAGGTTATTGAATTTGCTACTCATCTAATGGATTCTGGTCATCCAAAGCTGTATTGAGATCACCTGCAATTTGTTTTTATAAGAAAACCTGTCTACAATTACTTTGGAATCTCCAACCAACTGTAAAGTATAAACCTGCTTATGAAGAGTGAAATACAAAAGATTCCACAGTGCTAGTAATTATCTTTTAGTATGTGTTCCCATGCCACAATTCATTTTGATACTGAATATATCCCCCTTTAGAAATTTTAGCACTGTAGCCGCTCCACATTTTCTCCTCCATTTTGTGAAGCCACATCAAAAAAAACCACTGCCAAGTTTGTTTCAAGTATAGAAGGACGAACTGCTCTTTGTGACTGAATAGTAACAAATTTGTTAAATTCACCCAGATCAAGAAAAACTCGATTAATTACCTTATGAGCAGATAGTGGATGATTCTCAAAGATAATTAGATTCCTCTGTCTCCAAATTTCCCAACAAATATAACAAGGTAAATATGACCAATTGTCCTTTTGCTTATTCCAACTCTAAAAAGTTTCACTGATCTGTCCACTTTCCCACTTTTTTTGAGACTTAAGAACTTTTAGTTATTCCAGACTTCTTTTGTGAAGGGAAAATTTATCATTAAATGATTAATTGTTTCCTCTTCCTCTCCACATTGGAAGCATCTACTCGGACCAACAAACCCCCTTTTTATCACATTATCCCATGTTAGAATTTTATTTTCTATCATCAGCCAACAAAACAGTTTGATCCTCAATGAGATCTGCCAATTCCAAATATCACTTATCCATTCCTTTTATCTTCTTCCGCATTCTCTAGAAATTGTACCTCATAAGCTTGTTTTGTAGATACGTTTACTAGCTTATTGTCCCAAGACCAATAGATTTTATCTCTTTAATCAGTTAAGATAAAGCCTGAGTGTTTTAATCCCCTCACATAGTTCTCCCATTCCTACTTTTGTTCACCAAATAGTTCAAGGGACTTTGAAATCTTCTAAATAAAATTGTGTTCCAACCCAAGGTCAGCTGAAGATACCTGGTATAGAGTGAAAATGCCTTTTGAGTGTAGCAGTGAAATCAAATTCTCAGACAATTTGTAGTAATAATGTGATCCTGTCAATGGATCCAACCCAATTCTTTTATCCTTTCCAGCTCCAGGCTTCCATTCTAACCAATAAGTGACAATAGACCGAGAATCATAAAGTGCTTTCCAACAATTTGACATACCTTCCACATTTGAATTCCCTTTTCTAAGCCAATCATTCACATAAAGTCTTTTTAAATATTTTTTAATAATTACTTCATTCCACATCCCATACCAAACAGACTCCTCCACAGGATTTTTATAACCAATGCTTTACCAATCCTGAAGATATTTTTAAAGCCCCAACCTCCACACTTCTTAGGTTTTGCAAGCCTGCCCCATCTTACCAAATGGAACATTTTGTCTCTTTGTTTCCCAACCATAAGAAACTAAACATCCTCCTTCTAATTCTATTCAATATGATTTTGGGTATCTTTTCCATAGCCAACCAGTACATTGAAATGCTTTCCAAAACTGAATTTATCAAAATATACCTTCCTCCCAAAGTAAGCCATCTATGACACCAGTTGGAATTTTTTTTTTCCACTTTTTTAATCAACCAACACCAATCATTAATCACATAGAAATTTGGTTTTAGGAAAAAACCCAAGTATTTAAAACCATCATCTAAAGGTTTTACCTCATAAGGTAGTAAATCCTTCAAGGGAATCAATTCTTCTGAAGTCCAGCTTGCTTCCAAAATTTTTGACTTTAGTGCACTGTAAGCCATTCCAATTGCATTGCTAAATAAGTCTAGTTTTGAGACTAGTTTTACCATAGGTGAAAAAGTGTGAGGCTCCTCCATATTAAACCATTTGGACCTAACAAAGGAAACAAAGTTTGGATCTTTTAACCTTACTGGATTAAATTTGAACGAGATATTCTACCTTTTCTGAGGTGGTTCCATTTGGAAAGCAACTGGCATATGATTAGAAATCTTCACATTAACCACCAAGGATCTAAAATAGTTCCTTGAATCCATCAACGATTCACTTATTAAAAATCGATCCAATGTTTTTGCTACAGAATCTTGATGAAACCCTGCCATTCCTACAAGTAGGCAAAAAATTTACAGGTTCTAAATCAATTAAACCTTCTCCTTATATCATATGATTGAAATAAGAAACTAAATGATCTCTTCTAGAATTAACACCCCAAATTCTCTTGCAAACATTGTAAAGTTCATATCACCACCCAAAATTAGATTTGTCTCTTTTAGAATACTATCCTTTTTTTAAAAAGTCCCAAAAGCTTTGTCTTTTGGCATACGACCCATAACAATTTAAAACCTTCAAGTTCAAATTAATCTCCTTTACAAAGCCCTCTAGTAAAATGCCTGTAGGAGTCAAAAAAACATTGAGATTAGATTTTTTGGGGTTCCATGTAGACAGAAGTCCTTCAGACAAACCTTTGAATCCATCGCACAAAAATTCCAAGTTGGGAAGAAATTGGAGAAAACCTCTCTCACCTTAAAGCCAACAACCATAGTTTCTTGTATCATGACTAAATCTGGTTTAGCTATATCAAACAATCTTTTGAGGGATATATTTTTAGGAGATCCCCCACTCCTCTAATGTTTAGTGAGAGTACTATCATTTAATACCTCTCGCTAGGGATTTTTGTGCTCTAAGTGCCCTTGGACCCTCCGATACCTTTGAGATTAAATTCCCCTCTTATTCTTTCTCTATAACGGACTTCCTAGCACTTTTGGTTTTGACTGTTGAGAAATATTTCTCAAGTCCAAAAATAGATCCTTTCTTCACCAACAACTCCCTTTTAATGCCCCAACCACCAGCATTAGAAGTCAGGCTAACGTTTTTTGTCTTTGATCCAGACCCAAAGAGAGGTTTTCCTCTAGAAAATATATGAAGTGGGGTTATGTTTAACACTTCTTTGTAAGAAGGTAGTAAATCAATTATTGAGTTCTCCATTGTTTTGTTAACCACTTTCTCTAAGAGTTCAGAGTTCCCAAACCCGTCCAAAACCCTAGTTTTTGTGAAAGAAGGAATAGTTTCATCCAAATTTGTCTCTACAGGAGCATACGTGTATTCCGCTTCTACATAAAAATTATTACCAATCTCTAGACGATTTTCTTTGGCCAAGCAAAATCCCCTTGTGGTGAGAACCTCTAAATATACAGGGTTTAAAACCCCTCCCACAACAGTCTCCTCTTCTAGTCTCCTTCCTCATTTTCAATAAGAATAAATCCCTCCTCAATAATAGGCCCTAGAGGCGACCCTTCACTCGGTTCCCACAATTCAATAGTGTTTTTGTTACTGTTACACGTCAAAATTACTCAACTGGATAAGTGTCGCATGTTCCTCTCAATTGTCGTAAGTGTCGCATCTTCCTTACAACTTTCGCAAGTGTCACAAGTTGTTCACAAGTGTCGCACACGTTGTTCAAGCATGCTGCCATAATGACGACACTAAGGAGGCACTTAAGAAATCTCATACACTTGATTTGGAGAAGGGAACTGGTTAATTGAAGTCAAAGAACTCTTAACACCTAAGAAGGGCTCTTAAACAAGGGTTTAGAGGGTGAGCGCTCCTCTACATCAGCCTTAGGAGCGTTGGCGCCCCACTATAAGGCCTATGGGAGTGCTATAACGCTTCTCTACCCCTCTAAAGGAGCGCTATCCACTTTTGGAGCGCTGGCGCTTCCCTCAAGCTTCCTAGGGAGTGCTACAACACTCTGATGACCATTGTGAGGGAGCGCTGCCTAATCTGAGGCAGTAGTTGGCCCATTGAAGAGAATAAGGAGAGGATCTTTCAAGATTAGAGGGCAGTTGCATTCGAATTCTTGGTTCTATCAGGAGATCCTTGATCTAAGGAGGAAGTTAGTCAACTTGTTCTAAAGATAACTCAAGAGGTTAAGCTCCTCTTAACCTATATAAGGAAGCTCCATGATGGTGAAAAAGGGGGAATAATTGATAGCATGAAACCTATGATCTCATAGGAAACCCACAGTCAGCCAAAGGAGAGTGATCAATGAAGCTATTTCCATCCAGGTTGTGGATCTTTCGAGCAAGGGTTAGACGAAGGGGACTTGACAAAGCTGTCGCATTCGCATCTACGATTGTAAGTACTGTTGTCCTTATTCTCATTAATATGACACGCTTGGCCTGTTTCTTTCTAGTTTGTGTCTGATGTTACATGAACTTATCATTGATAGATAGATCTGTTTTCAAGCTAATATCAATAGAATAGGAAGTGGTCATATCTTGTTTGTCTACAGGACTCAGCGAGGAGCAAAGGATCAGAGCTCAACTCAGAGCGTGCAGGGAAAAATGTCGGTAAAGAGGTACCTCTATTCTCCTTCCTTCTCATGTGTTAGTTTGTATAGATTTGAAAGGAAGTTAATTTCCACATTAAGCATTTTCTGTCTTAGAGTTAGGTAAATCTCTTTGAGGCAATCTACCTGTCCGCAGGGAGATTTTCCTACAACAGAAACTGGCGACTCCACTAGGGAGATGGCCTCAAATCGAAACTTCTTGTTTTGATTTCTTCTCATTGACCTTGTTTTATCCCTTGATTGTTTCATACCTAGTTCACTCCTCTTTTGATTGGTTTCATGAGCTGATTGGCTCCCCACCTCATCACACTCAGCCTAATTGTCGAGATTGAATTGTAAATTTTGGATTTTTTTGACACTTTTGGGAGTTTTCTGTACTTGGCGCCCCTGTCCCTGTGTTAACAGAGCACCAACGCTCCCTAATAGCTTTGCACAAAGTGCTATAACACTCCTTGCCTGTGGCAACAGAGCGCCAGTCCTCCTTTGGCCAATAAACTTTCTAGAATTGTTTTTTTTTTTTTTTTTCCAGGGTTTTTCCCCTACGTATCTTTTGCTGGGTAACCTTGTAAGTCAATCCTTCTTCTTTCCAGATTTAATATCTATCTTTTTCTTGGAGAACAAGCATCTTCTTGTTTGGATTTAGTAGCCTTCTTGACTATTGATTGTTGAGTTTTTCTGCCATTTGGAGTTTGAAACCCATACATTGTCTTTCTCTCTTTTTCAACTGAATGAAAAATGCTGGTGAAGGTCATCAAAGGCCTATAGATCTCTTCATTTGGTTTTAGTTAAGATCATTGTTCTTCAACTTTTTCTTTTGGGCGCGAAGTTTGTTTTCTCTTGGATTGTTTCTTTTCTTTCACTTTTTGTTTTGATTGCAACAAAGGGTGTATTGTTTGTATGGCTTTTGCTTGTACTAGTTTGATTTTCATTCATACGAGAAGATAATTAGCAAGACAAGCATTGTGTTGAATTGATCATTATTCATATACAAATGATAAAAAAGCATCTTCATGATTGATTGTGCATGTTAGAAGGTATCTCAAAAGTTTAAGCATTACATCAGGATTTGATTGAGAAAAAGAATTGTTTGAGGACACCCCTTATCCGTGCTTGTTAGTGAAAATAACTCTCTCTCTCCCTTAGATAGATGTTCATCGAAAATAAATGAATTCTTATCATATTTGATGCATTTTTGGGACTGATTCATAATTCCATTCGTTTCACTTCCATGCACCCCTCTTGCGTAAAGAACAACCACAAAAATCAATGCTAATTAAAAGTTATCTAGAACTTTTTCTTTTCTAGGATCCTCCACCTACAGTAAATTAGGCTTAGTACTTTGGATTAGGGCTGTGATAATAACTCTCCAAAGTTTTCAAAAAAAATAGTAGCATCCTGAGTTAGTGAGAGTCAAATCCAATCATCGTATAAGTCTTCCTGGGATCCCCCTCTAACACAGGGGTTACGCACGAGGTCGCATTCGAGTGAGCTACGGGGACTAACCCTCTGTGGTTTAACTAATTGTGGTGGTCAGATCGTATTATGGGGGTCACTTCAAGGTAAAATCCACAATTACTGCGTGGAAGCCTTTTAGTTGATTTTGGGCTCGATACCCTGCCCGTACATTCTGGTCGGACTGTCGATTGTTCCCACCCAGGGGCTAACTGTGAATTGGTAACCTTAGTGGCCATAATATTTAGGGTCTTACACAAGGTGACGATGACGGGAAGTCTCAATGTACCTGGAGCAGACATTGGTCAAACTCACTCGGGCTCCTTGGAGGGTAAATCCACAATTACTGCGTGGAAGCTTGCACCAAGGCGTAAGTCCGTTAAGTAGGTTGCCATTGTAACTGTTCCACCCTATCCCCACCCCTTCTGGACTTTATCACGTGACGTTGGATTTCATCACCAACTAGTACGGTCATCGAGAGAAGGTCCTGTTTGCTTAGTTGTGATTCTTAGATTTTGTTAGCGTGTGCTATTTCTTTTTGTTAGTTGGCCCTAGATTTTCAGTGTGTTCTATCATTCTCCACAATTGAGCCCGTAGACGATCAAGGTCTTCGCCGATCGCGTAGGATGCAAGGGCTGCCTCTGGAAGGCTATCAACCCTTACCTCCTAACCCTCCCAAAGACAACCATCATAGAGAGGTAGAAAACCCATCTGACGCTGAAAGTGTTATTGCTCCTCCGTTAGATAATCCAGAAGACGCTTTTGTCACGGTTGCGAATCCCACTTCGGTGACCCTATTGAACCACTTTTACTTCGTTTAAACTCCCATGGGAACGTCATAGATGAAGAAGTCCCACGATTACCGAGGAGGATTTTTACCGAAACATATATGGGATCCACAGAACCAATATTTGGTGAGCAATATAGGACTCCTATTCGTCCCAGCACCACTATAAGTACCAATCCCACACCTACTTGTTCTATTTGGAGGACTTCATCGGGATGCGATCTCTATGAACATTCCAAAGCCTTTCCACAACCGTTCCGTCTTGATAACCCTCCTAGTGAAGCAGGACGATCCGGTCAAACCATGATTCACCCAGTCAACCAGGTTGTTAACCCTACTGCTACACCAACACAAGTCTGTCCTAATAATGGACCCATCACTTCTGCTCACTCGAGAATACAGACCCCTTCTGGCCAAACGCAACCGGTTGGAGGGAAACCACCATCCAATGCACCTTTTCCTCCTGGAGGACTACCTTTCCATGGTGGGCCTACCCCTCCTGGGGGACAACCCCCTTTTCATCCCCCTCCTGGGGGGCAACCTCCATTTTCCATTCATACCCCGGTCATAAATCCACCACTGGCAGGGGGGCCATCTCTGTCTGCCAGTCATACCCTGGTCATAAATCCACCACTGGCAGGGGGGAAACCTCCATCTTCCAGTCATACCCCGGTTACAAATCCACCACTGACAGGGGGGCAACCCCCGTTTGTTGGAAACCCTCCGCAGCCCGGGAAAGTATCTTCAGGAGGTACTTTTACTCAACTCCACGTTGGGCGGCACTCTTATAATAACCCATTAGGAGGGGTACCTAATGTTGTTCCGTCCGGGACATCTTACCCACAATCTTATCCGGGTGCCATCCAAAACACGACCTAGAGTACTCCGGGACCACAGTCTTATCCTCCTCATGGGTCTAATGTGCATCCACCTCCGGGATCTACTCCTTATCATCCTCAAGGAAAAAATGTCTACCCTCCTCATGGGCAAGCAAATCACCCAGCCTATAATGCTCAAAACCCACCGGGTCATGCCAACGTTTCTCATTCATCATCAAATCCTTATTACCCTGGCCAGCAACAATCGTATATAGGAGGACCTACTGGTTACAACTATCCACCTAACCCAGCTTATGGCCCTACTGGTGTTCCTATGCCGCACCAGTATCATTTGCAAATTAATCGGCAGCTACCTTTCCTTGCGACTCTAGATCTCCCAGACTTGTCTCGGTTAACTAATGACCCTATTTCTCATTCACCGGTTTGGCCAGTCATTCCAGCTAAACTTCCTTATGATATTCCGAAATTTGATGGAAACCCTGGTGAAGATCCAAAAAACCATGTTATGACTTTCCATTTGTGGTGTTCATCAAACTCCCTCATGGATGATTCTGTACGTTTGCGTCTCTTCCAGCGAACACTTACCGGTTCGGCAGAAAATTGGTATATTGAACTACAACGTGCTTCTTTTAGTGATTTCAATTCCCTTGCCATGTCTTTTCTCACGCATTTTCAACTACCTATTCTCTACGAAACGGGTACTGAACTCCTGACCTCCCTTCGTCAAACAAACGTCGTGCATATCTCTGACCATATTCATGAGTGGAGACGGCGACGAAGGATGATCAAAGCTATCATTCCCGACATACTATTGGCGGAATGGTTCACGAAATCACTATTACCACCGATCGCTCGCGATGTTGCTATGGGTGGTACGGTCACAGAGGAACAATCCATTGCTTGGGCTCAGTATTTAGATTTGGTTTATTCCCAATCTGGTACTTTGTACAATTTTCTTTCGAATGCTACTCGAGCTGATACCGATCCATCTAAACCATCATCCTCATCTCATGCGGATGGTGTTATCGGATCCGTTAAAACTCCACCTGTTTCCCAATAACTTACACTCTCCTCTACCTCCCCTCAAACTCAGATCTCTGAGGTGAATGCAGTTCAATCTGCCCCTTCACAACAATCTGGAGGTAAGAAGAGAGTGAAGAATAAATCAAAAAATAATAGCGAACAAACAAAAAATCAAACACCTACTACCGAAAATCAAACACAACGGAAGTTGAAATTCCCGTGTCTCATTTACGGTGACGATCACTACACCCGAGATTGTCCACATCGTGATGAAGTGGCCAAAATTTTCCAAGGAAAATCACAACCCGCTGTGCTTACTCACCCTTTTCCACAACAGCAATCCATGATTGCTCAAACCCCCTCGCCCGGGGGCAATTCTAGAAATCCTCCCGATGAGGCCTCATCGAGTGCACATATTTATATGTTTAATGGGATCAATTTGACCACTTGCTCTAAGACATATGACACACCAGGTAACCCTAATAAAGGAAAAGACGTTAACGGTACTGGTACTTTACCAGATCCATCATCGTCCTATGTTAGTCTTCCATCGGTTAATCCTCCATCTGCACCACTCCAGATCGAGAAACCCACGTTCGACTCTATCTTGCACCCTCCTAAAAGCACTATCCGCAAAGCTACCTTTAATCCTAGTTCACGTGCCACCCAGAACTACAACATTGTTGAAGATTTGGCCCAAGCACCGTGTGTTATGTCTGCGTTAACAGTTTTACAGCACTGCCCCAGTCAACGTAAAACGCTCTTAGCCGCTCTTGGTGTTGTTGATCCTGAGTCGTCCAACCAGATAATGTTTAACCTGGATAATTATGCGTCTCGACTCTCCCACCAACTTGCTTTTCAAGTTGATGTTGTTCATAATCAACAAATACATCGAACTATTCTGGATGACGGAACCTCAACTTGTGTTATGTCTTTGGCATGTTGGAAAGGTTTAAAATCACCGCCACTCAACAAATCTCCAACGATGTTATGTGC
>JASDQU010304758.1:0-13687 GCA_032191745.1 Picea mariana
GATTTGAACCCGGTCTTTGTTTTCTTTCTTTGTTGGCAATGATTGCATAAAGTGTTGGTTGGTTTCGTGATCTGGGGAATTTCTCTGACTGCTTCTCTTTTTCTGACTTTGACAAGGTTATCAAAATGCATGTGAACCATTCTTCTGTTCCATAGCCAAATTTCATCTTCCTTTCCTAGACAACACTTTTCATTTCCAATTTTGCTTAGTAAATATATGTTGCTTGAAGTTCTTGCAGCTGTAGCGACCAATTTCCTTGAACCTTCTTTTCTTATCTCACACTTTTGCGAATCGAAAGTAACTTTATGACCTTGGTCACACATTTGACTCACACTTAAAAGAATATGTTTCATATCTTCTACTAGTAGAACATTTTATGCCTTTTCATTCTTGTTCCCAATTCAGACTGTGCCTTTTCTAATGATTTTGGCTGAATCATCATTTCTGAAGGAGACTGATCCATCTCTTTCCTTTCATAATGTAAGAAACTTGTCTCTATCACCTGTCATGCATTTTGAACATCCACTATCAACATACCAACCACGTTTCTTCTGTTTAGCTTATAGAATGAATGTGCATTCTTCACTGCTATACTGATCTTGCTTTCTTATCCATGTCATTTTATGAGGTTCTTGTTTGTGACTCTATTGAGGTTCTTTAGGAGGGACTGTCATTCTGCAAATTTTGGCCATGTGTCAAAAATTGTTACATTTGTAACATTCCACTTCAGTTCTCAAAGGTTCAAACCTGTTGTAACTTCTTCTTCGTGTTTCACTAGGTATTATTTAATAACCCCTTTGTGTATGGATCTCAAAGTAGTTATTGTTCCTGTTGTTAGCTGTAACACCCTATTTCCCCCAGTTTGTAAAAATAACTGGATTGGCCAAGAACTTTGGCAAACTCAGAAATGTGAACATGTGATGTGAATGGACCTTGTGGAAAAGGTCGATGGATGTGAATAATATTATGAATATATATATTGCAGGACTGCTGAGAGGGGATATGATGAAAAAGAGACCACGATGGCTGGAGAAAGGTGGTGGAAGGCACCTAGAATGGTGGCGTTAACTTCCACCGAAAACAATACCGTATTTGGACTTCACTGGCCCGGAGAACCAAGAGCGGCTCGCTGGCCCCGAATTAAATGTCTCGCAGGCTGGTAGGTAGATGGATCCTCAAGAATTAATGAGGGATGGGGGGTGAACCGCCCATCTCTAGAGCCGTCAGGCCTGACCAGTGCGAGGGAAATCATGCCACACGCAACCTCGCAAGAGGATAAGGCGCGAGGGAGAAGCAATTGGGGTAGACGTGAGGGGAGGAAGAGAACTTTGGAGATACGCAGAGTGAGTGATAGTAGAGAAGGGGGAGAGTAACCCTCGTTCTCGGTCACTAGCAAATCGAGACACAGTCTCTCAGCATCATGGTCTTAGCTCGGGGGTGGCTAGTGGTAAATCCTATCGGAATCGCTGAGCCTATGGTTGGGTGGAAATGAGCACCCCTCTCAGCAGTTGCACTCACTTTTGGTGTTATTTCTGATAAGTGTTTTACATCTTGCATCTTGAAATTCATATGCTGACATATATGCTCATAAACTATGAAATTGTGAATTATTATAGTATAAGACTGTCTGTGCAGTGTTTTGATAAGAAATGGTAGATGTAAGCTTGTAACAGAAAAACCATGCATGGATTATGTTGATAGATAAATTTATTTATGCGTAAGTTGAACCAAATTAGACTTCCAGTCCGTTCTCGAGAATTTTTTTCCCCTTATCTGTCTCCAAGAATGCCCCAGAATAGACCTCTCCATAGAGATACCCTTCTTGGAAAAGTTTACCAAGAACTTGGAAAAAGGACTTGAATGCGCAAGTCTTAGCAACCTTGTACAAGGAAGAATGATCCCCTTGAAATCTCGAAATAGAAATGCAAGGATAAGTATCGATCGACGGACGAGATCCTGTCAGAAGATCTGTGGTCATTCACGAACGTTATATTGGAGGAAGAAACAAGGGCGTTACATGCCTTACCCCTTTTCTTTTATCTTCGTGAGTAGCGAGAAAAATCAGGACCGTAGATCCCCAAGGTCTGTGGAAGTATCTGGACCGTTGGTTTTTCCACTTCTAGAGAGCAGTGGGAGAGTGCATGATGGGGGACAGATCTGAGCCATCAGATCTTAGCTAGAAAACCCGACATTCGTTGGATCTGTAGGAGATGCATGAGGGTTAATCCCTTGTGAACAAGGGTGAAAGTCCCAAGAGAGGAGTCAGTATCGGGGATTCAAAGTTCGGGATTTAGGAAGTCCTGATGACAAGAGATCGAGACACTCCACGGTAAAAGTACCGATATAGATCTAGACCATCCATCTGTGAAGGACACGTGGCGGAGATCGAGAGTCCATCGGTATTTCGGGTACCGGGGATTCGAGTTGACAAAGGATTTGCGTCACTCGGGGTTGCAAGTCGCAAAATCGTGAAACAATCGAGGACCATCCATTCGAGGGAGGATACGTGGCAGTAATCTAGGGTTTTGGGAGAATCTCGAAAGGAAGAGCCCATTGGGATTTCGCAAATCGAGAGTTTGGGAGTTTCGTTGACAAGAGGTCGGACTCTCATGATGGATAAATCCCAAAACTTCGACTGGTGAGCTCTCAAAATGTTAGCATATGTTTAAGTCTCGATTAGCGGACGAGATCCTCTCAGAGGATCCAAGGTCCGTAACAACCATTGGATGTGGGGAAGGAATGTGGATGATATTTCCTCGACCCCTCTCTGCCTTTGCAAGCAATGCATGAACATGATCCCTTAGGAGGATCCAAGGTCTGTAATTACTGTTATATTTGAGGAAGAGAAATAGGCATTAATGCCACAAACCTTTTTATCCTTGCAAGAAAATGAAGAGATCGATACCGTAGACCCCATGATCCATGGGAGTACCTGGACCGTTCATCTATAGAGTATACGTGGTTGCTGGTAAGTGCTTCGGTGTTTCGGCACCCGGGAAACCAAAGGGAAAGAACCCTTGTCTTCGCAAGTCGCAAAATTCCGATCACCGAAACCACGAAATGGCGCATGGTGTGAATGAGGTTATGGAAATCCAGGATTTGATCATGACCGTTGATCATCTCGAAAAGATCATGACCGTTGATCTTGGCTGAAGGTCACTACTGTGATGTGTGGTGAGTGGTCAGAAGTTTCGTGAAAAGTTTTGAAATCCCGTGGACCGTTGGATCCAAATCCTCGAGGATCGTTGATCTCCTACACAAATCCCCATATTGGGATTTGGGGATTGGAGTGACAAGAGTTTTGGAGTCATTGCATCATGGACTCCCGGTTCATGAAACTATGAAAAGATCCGAACCGTTGGATCCAAGATATCGAGAGCCGTTGGATCTCATGCAAGAACTCGAGTATCGAGTTTCAGGGTTTGTAGAGTCGAAAGAATTGACTCGCTTATATCGCTGAGTCGCAAAACGTGATAAGGTGCCTAGTTGTTTTGGTCGGTGGTCATAACCGACGATCACATGGAGGTGGAAAAAAAGGAAAGAGCTAGCCTGCGCTAAGCCCCGTAGGACTTCAAGGATTCTGATCGTTGAGAAATTGAAAAAAATATGATTTCCATAGTGGGTATGTGACAAATTGGTATCAGAGCATGGTTACAACACTCGGCCTGCTTGGGCTCACGAACGAGTTGCGCAGAAGCTCCGTTCAAAATACTCTTATAAAGAGTAACCCTCTATCTTAACCCTCTTAATTCAAAAAGGTCAAAGTCTGAAATGAAAACCCGACTATGTATGCATGCGAAAGAGTTATGAATTTTGTGCGGGCTATAAAAATGTATCTAACTATTGACTAACAACCAACGTTTGTCTTTGCACCCAAGCGGACGATCAACCGCGGGAATTTATAGACGCAGAGAATGGTGATTCACCAAGAGGTGGGAGAGGGATCCCACAATAGAGAAGAAGAGTTTGACGAAAGAAGGGCAGTAGGGACCCCTCCAGATCTAGCCGAGAATGTGAGGAGTCTCATGGTTGAGTTACAAAGCTGCAAGGCTGACAATGAAAGGATGATGAAAGAACAAGAAAAGCAAACAGAAATTAACACAGTTTTACAGCAGAGTTTATCCGATCTACAAAGGCAAATGCAGCATGAACCTGAAACTCAGAAACATGGTCATATCAGTGGCCACACTGAGAGGAGTACCTAGAAAAAGGTCCACCTCAGAGGTAAAGGACCAGTGCTGTGTGATTCCTCTGAGAAGGAAGCTGGCGATTCAGAAGGCTCTTCTAGTAGTAGAACCAATTCCTATTTCCGAAGGAAACAAAAGAAGCAAAAGTCTTCCAAAGGTTGAAAATTCAAAGAATTTAGAAAGGCCAAACCACCCTCCTTTGACGGTGAAATAAAGAAGGGAGAGGAAGCAGAGGCCTGACTGCTTGAACTAAATAAGTATTTCAGAGTCCATGACTTTTCAGAAAATATGAAGGTCCGAGTGGCCACCTTCAACTTGAATGGAAAGGATTCCATTTGGTGGGAAGACCTTAAGAATGTGAAAGGGGTTCGTGAAGAGGACCTGTCTTGGAAACGATTTGAGAAGTACTTCCGGAAGAAGTGTCTGTCGAAAAAATATTTCGACGAAAAGACTAAAGAGTTTTATGAACTCAAACTGGGACAACTCACTATAGAAGAATATGTCAACAGATTCCTCGACTTGTTGAGGTATGTACCTTATATAAAAGAAGAAAAGGAAAAGGTGCAATGGTTCATCAGTGGGCTACCCAAGGAATATCGAAACAAAATTGAATTTGATGAGCCAAAGACCCTAGAAGGCACTATTCGAAAGGCAACCTATTGTCATGAAAAGTTTGGGCATCGAGCAGAACCTCGTGAAGGATGGAAACTGAAGAATAGTTCAAGATTTCAGAAAAAGGGGATAAAATCCCCAAGATTTAAGAACTACAAGAAGAACCCAAGAATGAACTTTCCATCCCGGAGTGTACACCAGCAGAACTTTCCCTCATCGGGCGGAAATAAAACTTCTGGACCTATACCAGTGAAGGTGGGTAACACCAAGAGAGAACCTCTTAAATGTTGGGGTTGCAGAGAAGAACATCTCCTGAGAGACTGTCCACATCGACAACAGAATAGTCGGAGGATTTATAACATCCAGGAAACTACTACCGTCAATGATGTGGCCAGGAGTGTGCCACAAATTTATGCAGCCTTGGATAATAACCAAGCTGACCATCAAGCTTCAGTAGTAGAAATAGAAGGTATGATTTTCAACCATCTAGTGTCTGTTTTGATTGAACCTGGTTCAAATTTGAGTTATATAGCCCCTAAAGCTGTTGATAAGTGTAAACTACAACCACAAAAACATACCAAGCCATGGTTGGTACAGTTAGCCACTGGAACCAAAAGGAGGATAGCAGAGGTTATACCATCCTGCAAATTAATGTTGGGTGAATTACCCACCCAAGAAACCCTTAACATATTACCCCTGGGATCATATGATCTGTTGATTGGTATGGACTGGCTAGCCGCCCATAAAGCCAGAATAGATTGTTACCATAAAACCTTAGAGTGTGTAAGTAAAGAAAGGAGAAGAATAACCCTTCAAGGGATCCGAAAACCCATCTCGGTGAGACAAATATTAGCCCTACAAATGAGAAAGTATTGCCGAAAGGTATGCCCCCTATATGCAATACAGGTGTTGAAAAAAATCGAAGGTGATAAACCAAGCCCTGACGATCACCCAATCCTAAGAGAATACAAAGATGTGTTTCCGGAAGAGGTACCGTGTCTACCTCTGAGAAGGGACATAGACTTATCGATAGAACTTGCACCAGGAGCGGTGCTGGTGTCTAGGACACCTTACCGGATGAGCACACCCGAGTTAGTTGAACTCAAATTGCAATTAAAAGAAATGATGGATAAAGGCTATATTCGACCCAACATGTCTCCATGGGGAGCACTAGTCCTGTTTGTGAAAAAGAAGGACGACACCCTTAGACTGTTTATAGATTATAGACAACTTAATAAGGTAACCATAAAGAACAAGTACCCTTTTCCCAGGATCGATGATCTATTCGATCAATTGGGAGGCGCATATATTTTCTCAAAGATCGACTTGAGGTCAGGATACCATCAAGTCTGAATCAAGGATGAAGACATCAATAAAACTGCTTTCCGGACACGGTATGGTCACTATGAGTTTGTAGTAGTGCCATTTGGGTTAACCAATGCGCCTGCCACTTTTATGTGCTTGATGAACAATGTACTCAGTAAATTTCTAGATAAATTTGTGCTAGTTTTTATTGATGACATATTAATCTACTCTAAGAATAGAGAAGAGCATGAAGAACATCTTAGACTTGTGCTGCAAGTGCTAAGAGAACATCAACTCTATGCCAAATTCAACAAATGTGAATTCTTCCAGAAGGAAATACATTACTTAGGTCATGTTCTCTCCGGAGAAGGAGTAGCGGTATACCCTGACAAAATCAGGTCTATCATGGAATGGCCTACCCCGAAGGATGTTTCGGATATCAGATCCTTTATGGGATTAGCGAGATACTATAGGAGATTTATAAAAGGATTCTCCAAGATTAGCTGTCCAATCACTGCCCTCCAGAAGAAGAGGACAAAATTCCTGTGGACACAGAAATGTGAAGAAAGATTTCAAACCCTGAAACATCTACTGACCCATGCACCTGTACTAAAGATCGCCGATCCAGAAGATGACTTCCTCGTGTGCACAGATTCTTGTAAGGAAGGGCTCGGAGGAGTCCTTATGCAGGAAGGAAGTGTGATCTGCTATGAATCCCAAAAATTGAATGAGCATGAAGTCAACTATGTGACCCATGATCTAGAAATGGCTGCCATAGTGCATGCCTTGAAAATGTGGAGGCATTACCTCCTGGGAAGAAAATTTGTACTTATGATAGATCACTGTGGATTGCGATACCTGTTTGATCAACCAAAGCTCAATGCTAGACAAGCTATGTGGATGGCCCTCCTTAGCGATTTTGATTTCAAAATCAAACATATTAAAGGAAAGGAAAATAGGGTGGCTGATGCCCTTAGCAGAAGTATGAAAACAATTCACCTGGTAGCGGTGAGCACCTGTGAGATAGAAGTCAAAAAAAGAATCAGAATGCACAAGAAACAAATCCCTTCGTCCAGACCGTGGCCATGTACCTACAACAAGAAACCACCGGAGTAAAATATGGAGGCTACCAGATGACCGAAGGAGGTCTGCTCAGTTAAAGAAAGACAGTGTATATTCCAAATTGTGACGACTTGAAGAGGTTCATACTAGATGAACTACATAAAAGACCCTATTTCAGGTCATCCAGGATACCAGAAAATGATCATTGCCACCAGGAGACAATTTTATTGGCCTAGAATGAAGAAAGACATAGCCGAGTACTTAGCCAAATGCATAGAGTGCCAACAGGTTAAAGCAGAACATCGACATCCAGCAGGATTATTGCAACCTTTACCAATCCCAGAATGGAAATGGGAAACCATCTCCATGGATTTCATCACTGGATTACCAACCTCAACCAAACAGAACGATGCCATTATGGTAGTGGTGGATAAATTGAGCAAGTCTGCTCATTTCATCCCTGTCAAATCAACCTGCAAAGAAATCGATATCACCCAGGTGTTCATGAAAGAGATATTCAGACTGCATGGTATGCTGAAAGAGATCATGTTTAACAGAGACACGAAATTTACCTCTAACTTTTGGAAATCATTGATGGTTGGTTTAGAGACCAAATTACTATTTAGCACCACCTATCACCTTCAAACCGACAGAAAGATGGAAAGAGTGAACCAAGTACTTGAAGACATGCTAAGAATGCATGTAATGCATCAACCCAAGAAGTGGGAAGACTACCTGCAACTGGTAGAATTCACCTACAACAACGATTACCAAGCATCCTTAAAGATGAGTCCCTTCGAAGTCCTCTATGGTAGATCGTGTAATACTCCAGTCAGCTGGAGTAATCCCATAAATATGATTTCTTTTGGACCCGACATGTTGAAAGAAATGGAACAACAGGTGACTCAGATAAAACAAAACCTGAAGGTCGCTCAAAACTGACAGAAAAGTTATGCCGACCAAAAGAGAACTCCAAGAGAGTTCAAAGCGGGAGATCATGTATATCTCAGAGTTAGGCCCATGAAGAGTTCCAAATGGGAGCTTGTGCCAAGTTGGCACCTCGACCCTTTGAGGTTCTAGATAGAGTGGGACCTGTAGCCTATAGGCTATCACTTCCTCCCACAGTAAAAGCACATAATGTTTTCCATGTTTCATTATTGAAGAAATATGTACATGATGCTAACCATATAATTGACTGGTCTGTGATCCAGGTGGAACCGGAGGGAGAATTTCTACCAGAACCCCAATGCATACTGGACAGAAAGGAAACCCCGCTCCAGAACCGAACCATTGCACAGGTCAAGGTGCAGTGGAAACATTTTGGCCCAGATGAGGCTACATGGGAAATGGAGGATGCCATGAAACAAACATNGGATGCCATGAAACATGCATATCCGATTTTGTTTACTTTTGTACATGCATTTCATGTTAATAGATAAGAACATCGAGGACGATGTTCCTTTAAGGGGGAGGTAATTGTAACACCCTGTTTCCCCTAGTTTGTAAAAATAACTGGACTGGCCAAGAACTGTGGAAAACTTAGAAATGTGAACGTGTGATGTGAATGGACCTTGTGGAAAAGGTCAATGAATGTGAATAATATTATGAATATATATATATTGTAGGACTGCTGAGAGGGGATATGCTAAAAAAGAGACCACGATGGATGGAGAAAGGCAGTGGAAGGCACCTAGAATGGTGGCGTTAACTTCCACCGAAAATAATACTGTATTTGGACTTCACTGGCCTGGAGAACCAAGAGCGGCTCGCTGGCCCCGAATTAAATGTCTCGCAGGCTGGTAGGTAGATGGCTCCTCAGGAATTAATGAGGGATGGGGGGTGAACCACCCATCGGTAGAGCTGTCAGGCCTGACCAGTGCGAGGGAAATCGCGCCACACACAACATTGAAAGAGGATAAGGCGTGAGGGAGAAGCGATTGGGGCAGACACGAGGGGAGGAAGAGAACTCTGGAGATACACAGAGTGAGTGATAGCAGAGAAGGGGGAGAGTAACCCTCATTCTTGGTCACTGGAAAATCGAGACACAGTCTCGCAACATCGTGGTCTCAGCTCGGGGGTGGCTAGTGGTAAATCCTATCGGAATCGCTGAGCCTACGGTTGGGTGGAAATGAGCACCCCTCTCAGCAGTTGCACTCACTTTTGGTGTTATTTCTGATAAGTGTTTTACATCTTGCATCTTGAAATTCATATGCTGACATATATGCTCATAAACTATGAAATTGTGAATGATTACAGTATAAGACTATCTGTGCAGTGTTTTGATAAGAAATGGTAGATGTATGCTTGTAATAGAAAAACCACGCATGGCTTATGTTGATAGATAAATTTATTTATGCGTAAGTTGAACCAAGTTAGACTTCCAGTCCGTTATCGAGAATTTGTTTCCCATTATCTGTCTCTAGGAATGCCCCAAAATAGACCTCTCCACAAAGATACCCTTCTTGGAAAATTTTACCAAGAACCTGGAAAAAGGACTTGAATGGGCCAGTCTTAGCAACCCTGTACAAGGAAGAATGATCCCCTTGAAATCCCAAAATAGCAGTGTAGGGATAAGTATCGATCGACGGACGAGATCCCGTCGGAAGACATGCGGTCATTCACGACCATTAGATTGGAGGAAGAAACAAGGGCGTTACATGCCTTACCCCTTTTCTTTTATCTTCGTGAGTAGCGAGGAAAATCAGGACTGTAGATCCCCAAGGTCTGTGGGAGTATCTAGACCGTTGGTTTTTCCACGTACAAAGAGTAGTGGGAGAGTGCATGATAGGGGACAGATCTGAGCCGTCATATTTTAGCTAGAAAACTTGATAGCTGTTGGATCTGTAGGAGATGCATGAGGGTTAAGCCCTCGTGAACAAGGGCGAAAGTCCCGAGAGAGGAGTTGGTATCGGGGATTCAAAGTTTGGGATTTCGGGAGTCCTGATGAAAAGACATCAGGATACTCCATGGTAAAAGTCCCGATATAGATCTAGACCATCCATCTGTGAAGGATACGTGGCGGACATCGAGAGTCCATCGGTATTTCGGGTACCGGGGATTCGAGTTGACAAAGGATTTGCATCATTGGGGGTTGCAAGTCACGAAATCGTGAAACAATCGAGGACCGTCCATTTGAGGGAGGATACGTGGCAGTAATCCAGGGTTTCAGAAGAATCCCGAAAGGAAGAGCCCATCAGGATTTCGCAAATTGGGAGTTTGGGAGTCCCATTGACAAGAGGTCGGACTCTCGTGATGGATAAATCCTGAAACTTCGACTGGTGAGCTCCTGAAATGTTAGCATATGTTTAAGTCTCGATCAGTGGACGAGATCGTCTCGGAGGATCCAAGGTCCGTAACAACCATTGGATGTGGGGAAGGAATGTGGATTATAGTTCCTTGACCCCTCTCCGCCTTTGCCAGCAATGCACGAACATGATCCCTTCAGAGGATCCAAGGTCTGTAATGACCGTTAGATTTGAGGAAGAGACATAGGCATTAATGCCATGACCCTTTTTTTCCTTGCAAGAAATGAAGATATCGGGACCGTAGACCCCATGATTCATGGGAGTACCTGGACCGTCCATCTATAGAGTAGACGTGGTTGCTGGTAAGCGCTTCGACGTTTCGGCACCTGGGAAATCAAAGGGAAAGAACTCTTGTCTTCACAAGTCATGAAATTTCGATCACCGAAACCCTGAAATGGCGCATGGTGTGAATGAGGTTAAGGAAATCCGAGATTTGATCATGACCATTGATCATACCGAAAATATCACGACCGTTGATCTTGGCTGAAGGTCGCTACCGTCCATCAAAAGAGACGTGTGGTGAGTGGTCAGAAGTTTCGGGAAAAGTTCTAAAATCCTGTGGACCATTGGATCCAAAGCCTAGAGGATCGTTGATCTCCTACACGAATCCCCATATTGGGATTTGGGGATTGGAGTGACAAGAGTTTTGGAGTCGTTGCATCGTGGACTCCCAGTTCATGAAACTCCGAAAAGATCTGAATCGTTGGATCCAAGATATCGAGAGCTGTTGGATCTCATGCAAGAACTCGAGTATCGAGTTTCGGGGTTTGTAGAGTCGAAAGACTTGAATCGCTTATATCGCTGAGTCGCGAAACACGATAAGGTGCCTAGTTGTTTTGGTCGGTGGTCATAACCGATGATCACATGGAGGTGGAAAAAAATGAAAGAGCTAGCCTGTGCTAAGCCCTGTAGGACTTCGGGGATTCTGATCGTTGAGAAATTGATGAAAAAAATATGATTTCCGTAGTGGGTATGTGACATTAGCTCTACAATTTACATCTTTATGTTCAAAATTATTACATGCATAACATAAACCAAAAAATATAGTTTGGTACCTAGTAGTTGAAGATCTTCTGAAAAGAGGTGCTCTTACGAATGCTTCTTCTTCTTGAGGCCTATCTATCTGTTGTTGATTCTGAAATCTGAATCTTCTCGGTGGAGGAGTGTCCCTGTAATCTTCCTTGTATATCTTTTTATCCCCTTTGATTGTTTCTGCATAGCTTTTTGGATTTGTTTCTTGCTCTGTTGTTTTGGAGCTTGATCCCTTTTCTATCTGATTGTATCCAAGTCCAGACTTGTCAAGATGAGATTTTTGACTGTTGATAATGTCATCTAGAACTTTTGAGCTATTCTGCATATTTTTCTTTTGAATATCCTTTCTTAGTGTCACAATTTCTACTTCTAGGTTTCCAATGATCCTGTCCTTTCCTTCTAGCTGTTCTTTGAGTGCTTCTTAAATTCTTTTATCTTCTTCTATTTGAACCTTCAATTTTGTGATCATTTGTTCTAGTTCTTGTGTGTCTTTTTTCTTATCTAGTTCTTCTTGTAGTTTCTTCTTTTTCTTCTTTTCTCTTCTGATAACTTCTATGGCACTCATTAATTATTCTCGGAAGTCAACTTCTGGCTCTTCAATTTCTTCTTCATATGCTTCTTCATATTCTTCTTCGGAGTCTTCTTTATCAATGTGTTCTACTGCCATGAATAGAACTCTCCCTGTTTGACTGTCACTGACTTCATCCTCATCTGATGATGAGATGTCTTATTTGGTGCAAAATATTTTCTTGAAAAATTTCTTCGAAGTTCTTTTACCTTTATATGTTTGTCTTCCTTTTGAGTAACCTTCATCATTTCTCTTTTTTTTATGAGGACATTTGTTATAAAAATGACCAATACCATCACAATTGAAACAAATTAAAGGAAGCTTACCTTTATACCTACCGTTGGTTCCCTTGTTCAGTCTTTTGGCAAAGTTGGCCACTTCTTCATCATCTTTCGAGACGTCATTGCTGCTGCTATATTCTTCTTGTTCCTTTTTATTTTTCTTTGATCTTTTGGATGCTTTGAAGGCTGCTTCTTTTACATCTGGATTTTCCTGTTCAGTTCTCATATCATATGCTGTGAAGATTCCATGCAGTTCGTCCATGCTGATTGAGTTTAGATCTGATCTTTCTTCTAGTGCTAATATCTTAGGGTTGAATCACATAGGAAGAGATCTTAGTACCTTTTGAACAATTACATATTCTTTGATTTATTCTCCCAATCCTATGATTGCATTCACTGTTTCATAGACTCGTAAGAAGTAGGCTGTGATATCTTCATCTTCCTTCATTTTTAGTTGTTCGAATTGACCTCTATAAGTTTGAAGCTTTGCTACTTTGACTTTTGAATCTCCTTCATAAATATTTCAAAGCTTGTCCCAAATATCTTTAGCAGATTTACAATGTGCAACTTTGGTGAATACCATATCACTGAGACCATTCAAAAGTGCATTTTTGGCTTTGGAATTATTCTCACAGAGTTTCATTGCTTTGTCAGTTTTTGGCGGAACTACTGGTGTTGTGTATCCATCTATAATTGATTGCCAAACTTGAAATCCCTATGCCTGTATATATGTATTCATTCTTATGATCCAGAAAGGATACTTCTGTCCATCAAACTGTGGTATTCTATTTTTATATGAGTTGGTACTCTCCATGATCTACATTTCAGTGGTTAAAATGATTTCTGAAGGAACCTGCTCTGATACCAATTGTTGGATTACTGAGAAGGGGGTGAATCAGTAATAATGTAATTATAATCCTTTTTCTTCAAATGTTATATCAATGTAGAATTATTATCCAATAATGACCAGTAAGAAATAAACAATCACATACATACACAATACACCAATGTTTTACATGGAAACCTAAATTGAGATAAAGCCACATAATGCTTTTTCTTATATGTCTTGAAGAATTACATTCATTGTAAGCACCAACTTCCTTTTTTTTTCAGCTGCAACTGAAAGGAGGCTCTGACCCCCTAGTTTATCAGGCTACAACCCGAGGAAAGCTCCAACTCCCCAATTCTCTGGCTACAACCAGAAGGAGGCTACAACCGGAAGGTGGCTACAACCACATGTCCTTGCCCCGTCCTGCCACCCTAAAGTACAATTAGAATGATGGAACCACTGTCACACTATCACTGTGAGACATACCACTGTAAACCTGTACCAAT
>JASDQU010304759.1:0-13677 GCA_032191745.1 Picea mariana
TAAATTTAGCCTATATTTATCATAAAATTTAATATTAATAACCTTAACCTATTTTTAGCCTTTTTTATCCCTAGTTTGCTAATAATGCTTAATTAATTTAATATTAACCATATTAACCTCCTCAAACCTAGGGTTTCACTTAAGCCGACCACTAATATAACAATATTAGCCTTAACTTAACCTTTATTAACCCAAAATTAATATTAAAACTAATTTTAATAATAAGGTCAACCCTAAAATTTAGCCTATTCTTAACTTAGAATTTATTTAACACCGTCGGGTTATCATCTTTATTCATTAATTAAATACCTATTTTGTAAAACCTTCCCAAACCTAGGGTTCAATTTTCACTATTTATTAAAGGCTCCTCTCTTATTTTTCCTCAGGTTTTTTTGTCCTGAAGATGGATCCTGTTGTGGATCCGAAACGTCGACAAGCTCTCAAAAGCACCATCACTGTGGTTCTTCCGACATGCTCTGAACAAACTTCAATATTGTTTTGATAAGATATGATTTTTAAAGCATTGCTTAAGTCTTTTAAGAAGAAATTGAATTTCTTTTTTTTCAAAAAGTAAGTGCCTTTGGATGTCAGAGTGCTCCTCTACAAAGATTTTTCATATGACAAAGTTAGGAGTTAGGGTTAGAGGTCTATGATAAGAGTCAAGTTCATGGTCATCTAAAATATCAAAGTCATCATGGTCATCTAAAATATGGGGATATCGGATATTACATAATCAACAACACTTCTACCCATCCCATGGATACAAGTCATCCTGTTAGAATTTGGCCACTTCTTTAGACGATTGCAAATTATTAAATCTTGAGAACTACAAAGCTTAATTAATTCAGTACCAAACAAATTCTTGATCAAGTCTTCATGGTTTCTTTTGTAACTATTAGCTAAGATAAGGTCCTCATCTAGCCAAAAAAGATTAGGGTTGGAGTCATTACTTAAAATAATAGCTTGATAGGCTGCAATTTAAAGTCTCCTAACAAGAAGATACTACCTTCATTTTTTATATTGTAGATATCTTGCTCTAAGATTTTGTAGGGACAATCTTATCTAGATTGTTTTTTGTATAAAAAGTAGAGTTAATAAGTGTGAAATAACCTATTTTTATATAAATCTTTTTAACATTAATATCATATATCTCCATCTATATATCATGATTGAAAGAATATTTCTTATAAAACCATACATATATATATAATACAAATTTTACTATGTTACTAAGTTATACTTCATTTAAAAATATATAGATTAAAAAAAATATAGAATAAAACAAATTGATAAAAATATTATCTTAATATATTGTATGAAATATTAATCACTTTAAAACTTTAAGATTAGCTATCTATTAAGGAAAGTTCTTTTGGGAGACCATCCAATTAAGAATCTAAATATCATACACACTAATGCCACGAAAAGCTCATCTATACAGAACTTGTTCAAACCAAAAAAAAAAATACTTATATTCAAAGCATTCTATTACATTACAACAATTTTAGTCTGAAACCCTTTTAATTATACTTAATTAACTTAACCTATACAAAATGTAGGAGAGATTATAGAGTTATGAAAAATCCTAAATAACTAATTGTTTAGGCTAGTTAAACCTAAATACAAATTATAATAGCGAAAAAAATGGACTTGGTAGATGACCATAAATAATAGAAAAGAGTGCAAAGTGCACAATGTTGCTTCATGTCGTTATGAAAAGGGTTGAAAGTTCAAGTTGCATTAAGGCCAATGATATTCTAAAGGAGAGGCAAATGTAATACACCAATTATAATCATTATAATATATTTTATTTAACTATGTGAAATGGATTGGACATTGTTATTTTGATGGGTGATAATTTAGGTAGCCTAAGTCATTACAACCCAATGATGTAAATGTGTTAAGATTTATTGTAAATATTTCTAGCTTAAAGAATGAAGCAAAGGTTTGGATAGTGAATAGTCATGAGTCTAATTGTGGACCTGTTAGTGGTGTTATGTTAAATGTTATGAACACAATATATAATAAAATAACCATTAAAACAGATGCAAAAGATTATAAGGAGGCTATGAGTCCTTGAGATGAGAAGAAAGCGGGTCTATGGATGAATTATCCTTATCATTTGTGTAATGTATCTAGAATGCTAGCTAGGAACATTACTACAACTTTAACTCAGATACCAATTTCAAATATAAATCTTATAGCATGCTAGAATACTCATGCAACTAATAGCCAATTATGAAATCCATGAATGCAAATCATTCAATGAAATCACATCATTTACATAAAACATTTGCATAGTAGAAATAAACATGAGAGAAGTAACAGAGATAGAACACTTTTGTCATAAAAAAAATGTCACAAACTGGTTGCATACGAGCAACATTCCTCCCAACCATAGGCTTGATGTTCCATTTCTCTCAACAACAAACCACCCTCGATTTGGGGCTATGAGTCCACAAGGAGTGTCTGGCTCTCTTAACTATCCATTGTTCGTACACAAAAACACAATACCTAGGCTCCTAACTCTAACAAAAATTCTGATACACTAGCTCTCTTTCCCCTCAACCTGCACAGACCAAGGAATGTGATCCCTTCTCTACCACATAGTCCCTTGGGCCATCCTAGTTCTCTCCAGGGATACAACACATGATCGACCAAGAAATATCTTATCGGGGGACTCCAAGAATTATTATTTTCTCAAAGAGTGCTCACAACATCTTACCCACTGGTTCTTGATCCATTTCCTCAACAAGAAAAGCATTTACAAGCATATAGCCTCATTCTTAGCATCAAACACACAATTTTAACCAATATGTTACAAGCACCCAACCTAATTTTTCATCTTAAAATCACTTCTAGGCATGCTAGCCTAGTTCTAAGGACAAAAACCAACCCCTCTCATAGTTTATCTCATACACAACATAGCTGGAGCCGTTTCCCAACACCCAACTCCCCTTTGTTGCCCAGAAATCTACTTGCAAAAATTGCTCCCTCTTCCTACTCGAATTTCCCTTTTATCCATGCATGCTTTGACTCTCACACATTTCCCAAGAAATATTGTACCCATCCCATGTTGTCATAGATAGGTTAGATGACATTCCCACCAACCTCTCATAGATAGGTAAGATGACTTTCCCACCAACCTATCATAGATAGTTGAGATGATTTGCACACCAACCTATCATAGATATGTGAGATGACTTGAGATGAAGTAAAAGATCATAACAAAATGACTTAGAACTTTTTATCTCCATAGATGGAGAACATTTTTTTTCCATAAGTGATGAATGAAGGTAGAGAAGACGACACAAATACCTTACAGATGGTATGTTCTACAACAAAAGTATTCCAATAGAGAATGAACACCTTCGATAACCACTCACACAACTAGATTAAATATCAACAGAGCAATGTTTTTATGTGATAAAACCCTTGTGGAAAAACATCCACGACCCCATCCAACATGGCCTCTTGAGGAAATTTAGTAATGCAAAAAACAAAATATTACAAGAGATTTACAAGAGAGTTTCTCACAATCGATTATCAATAAATGACCCTCCATCCTATTTAAATAAAGATCATGGATCGATCGAGTGTTAATATGTGGATCAATGCAACCATTAAGATTGAGGAGAATATGAGTTGTCATATCACTCTATGTCAGGAACATATCGTGACCATCAAATTACAAATGCATACTAAAGAAGCACACTAATAAACACACTTTAACCTAACGACACATTAGACCAAGTTGATCTTAACTGACTCCTAAGTGTCTAAATATCCTAACACCCCCCCTTTAGAACAACTTGGGATAATATTGAAGGATTTACAAAAGAGACACAATAGGAGAAGGAAGGAGGAATTAGAGCTTATCCCCCCTTAATGAAAACTTCTTGAACTCCTAACATAGATCGAAGTTTGGAAAACTTCGCTTATGTAAGAGACTTTGTGAAAATGTTTGCAACTTGATCTTTTGTAGGGAAAAATAGCACTTCAATAACTCAATCATGAATTATATTTCTGATGAAGTGAATGTGTAGCTCAATGTGTTTGTTGCCTTGATGTTAAACTAGATCTTTCATGAGCTTGATGGCACTCTGATTATTGCACCATAGGGTAGTCAGATGTTGTTACTAGAATCCAAAGTCTGAAAGGATCTATCGAAGCCACAAGGATTCTTGACTTGCAGAAATTGTTTCTCGGTACTCTACTTCTACATAAGAAAGAGAAATATCTTGTTGTTTCTTACAAGCCCAAGTGATAGGTCCAGAACCAAGGCTAAAAACATAACCTGCAGTAGAATTTTGATCATCAGGGTTGTCGGGCCAATCCAAATTGGTGAAACCAACCGACAAAGGTTTCCCCCTGAACTATAATGTATCCCATAATGAATTGTACCTCATACATACTAAAGTATCATTTTATATTCTTTCCAATGGATTTCATGGGGTGTTTGCATATACTAGGAAACAAGACCAACACCAAAAGAAATATAAGGAAGCATATGAGTCAAATATAAGAGGCTACCAACTAACTGACTGTACAAGGTGGCATCAACTTTGGGAGAAGTACAAGTGGCAACAAGTTTGAATCCATATTGGAAGGGAGAAGGGGCCGGTTTAGAACCATCCTTGTGAAATCAGTGAATAAGGTCACAAGCATACTTAGATTGGGAAATAAATATTTCTTCCTTGTTTTGCAATACTTGGAGGCCAAGGAAATAATGAAAACAACCTAAGTTTGTCACTTTAAATATATTTTTAAGGTTGTTTTTCACATGGGTTAAAATTTTAGGGTCACTACCTATGAGGATAAGGTCATCAACATAAAGAAAAAGTATTATGAGATGAATTCCTACTTTCTTAGTATAGAAATTAGGGATATAATTTCATCTAGAAACGTTGGTGTCAAGAAAAAAGATATCCATTTTGGCATACCAAGCTATAGGAGCTTTCTTAAGACCATAAATAGATTTCTTAAGGTGGAAAACAAGGTTTGAGTCATTTTGAACATAGCCAAGAGGTTTTTCAATGTAGATTTCTTCCTACATATCCCCATGCAAGATGGAAGATTTAACACCCATCTGATGGACCTCCCATTTATGTGAGGCAACAAGGGCTAGAACAAGGTGGATGGAATTCATTTTGGCTGCAGGGGGGAAAGGTTTCATTATAGTCAATGCCTTCAACTTGAGATAACCCTTTGGCAACTAATTGGGCCTTGTGTCTTTCAACACTTCCATCTGATGCATACTTAGTTATGTACACCCATTTACATCTAAAAAGTTTTATTCCTTTCATAAGAGGTACAAGATCCCAAGTATCATTGGCTATTAAAGAACGATACTCTTCATTCATTTTTGTGTCCCAATCTAGATGACTTGAAGATTCTATAAATGTTTTTGGATCACGAGTCTCTGAAACTTGAGCCAAAAGATAAGAGTCTTGATAGAACTATGAACATGTTCGAAACTGATTTGAAGGATCATCGACAAGATCAGTAAATACTTCTCGAGTTGAATGGACCCATCTGGGAAGCGGTGGTGTTGGTGTAGGTTCATGTTTAATGGACTAAAATAAAGGAAGGTGAGCAGGTAGAGGTGGATTTTCATCCTCATTGTCATCATATAAAGAAGAAGAAACTAGAATAGGAACATAATATGGCACAAACATCAAAGATGGTTCGTAGGTCAAATATGTTACAAATGTCGAATTAGGCTCATAGACCAAGAGATTTTCATCAAATTTAACAAATCTTCTAATAACAATTTCATTGGAATGAGATTGAAGAAGTTTGTAACCTTTGGCATCTTTAGAATATCCAACAAAAATACACTTCTCACTTTTAGGATGTAATGATTTCCTTTTCTCATCAAAAATGTGATCCCATGCCACACTACCAAATACATAGAAGTGGGTTACATCTGGCTTAATTTTATTCCATGCTTCTTCTAGTGTTATGTTTTTTAGAGCACTTGTGGGAGTGTGATTTACTGTGTAATTTTCAAAATTGATGGTTTCTTCCCAATAATGAAGAATTAATCCTTTAGATTGGATCATACAATTAGCCATTTCCTTTAATGTGCGATTCTTTTTTTCAGCAACACCATTTTGCTATGGTGTATATGGAACAATATGTTGCATCTGAATTCCTTGTGCAATGTAATAAATTGTAAATTTATTGTTCACATATTTGCATTCATTATCTATTCTTAATCTTTGAATTTGATGTCCATATTTTTTTTTTCTACAAGGGCCTTGTACACAAATTTTTTTTCAAAAACTTCGCTCTTAAGTTTTAAGAAGTAAACCCAAGTGTGTCTAGAAAAGTCATCAATGAAATTTAAGAAATACTTGTACCCATAGAAAGAAGGAGAAGAAAGTGGACCATGAAAATCACTGTGAACAAGTTGCAAAGGGACCAAGGCATGCTAAGATGCAGATTTTTCAAAACTGTCCCGATCTTGTTTGTTGAGAAAAAAACTAGAACACACACCATCTCTGCAAGAAATGAGAGGAATACTATTCACCATATGTTGATTACATAGTTGTTGCAATGAGAAATAGTTTAGATGAACAAATTGCTCATGCCAAAGTTTTCTCAAGTCATTGCTATGAGAAACAAAAAAAGGTGGAAAAGATGACGACTGAATGTTGTCAAACTTGTACAACCTAGTAATATCATCAGCAATTCTAGTTGCAAGGACATGCTTAGGATCTTTTAAATCCTTGATTACAATTTGGTGAGGTGAAAACTTTACAGTTTTATATTCACTTGAATAAGTGATATGATATAATGATAGAAGGTTGTAGGAAAGTCTTTGGAACAAATAATACATATTTTAAATGACCATTATCTACTTGAAATGTTCCAAACCTTACATCACTAATATATCTATCATCACCAACAAATATTTTCTTGGTGTTACATTCATTTAGAGAAGAAAAAATGGCTTTATCCTTATCCATATGATAAGATGCTCTAGAATAAATACACCACTCATAAGAGGAAGAAGTAGAAGTTTCATTGAAGGAGAAACCAAAAACAAACAGTTCATGTCCATGAGAAGAAGAAGAAGAAGAATCAATGTTGATGTTGTGCTTCTTCATTGTTTCCTCTAAGGATTCCATCTTTTTAAAACATTTGGACTCCACATGACCATCTTTCCCACAAAAGTTGCAATGTTTGTTAGTCATCTTACTTTTGGATTTTCTCCTTTGTCAACATTTGGAGAAGAATATGATGGAGAGGGTTTAAGACCCTTTTTTTCTTGTATTTGTGGTGAGAATGTTGCTTCATGGGATTCTTGGATTTATCTTTCTGCTGGAGCACTAAGACTTTGTTGGATGTACATGTAATGCTAATTAATCCAAGTTGCACAAGTTTATCTTTCTCTCAAATCAAAAGATCAAAAAATGACTCAAGATAGGGTTCTTTATAAGAACTCCTTAGAGATCCTCTGGTGGCATAAAAGGTAGATACAAAAATAGAATATACACTATCAATCTTAGCAAGACTAGCATATATGCGTCGATCTTCGTTCAGATCTAGTTTGAAATATATACATAAAAGTCCAAGTGTTTTGAACTTAGATAATTAATATTCAATGCAAGGAAAATCATTTGGAGTTAAAGTCATTAGTTGATTTTTCAATTGGTGGGATTGAATAATATTGTGTTTACCAAACACACCTTCAAGATTTTCCCAAGATTTATCTGGGCCATCAATTCCTTGAAGGTGAAACCTTAAATCAGGAGTGTTGGAAATTCTAATTAGTCCATGTGCTTCGTCATTCTTACTATTGCATTTGACTTTATTTTCATCATCATAGGGGTATTTCTCTGTTACCAAGGTAATCTGATATAATCCTTTACTTCTTAGTACATCCTCCATATGAGATTTCCATGAGAAGTATTTGGTATTGGTAAGAAAAATATCACTGGGAGAAGCCATATCAAAATTTTAAGAGAATATGGATTTAAAAAATGAAACTACTAGTCGAGATGGAAAGCTATCGAAAAAATAGGTTGTTTAAAAAACAACAACACTGGAAAACAGACTTTGGATGTGAAAGCTATTCCCTTTTGAAAAAATGCATAAACGGTAACCAAAGAGCCATGTGGCAAGTATACTATGGTCTACATGGTGATGTTCTTTCTTATCTAAATTTTCCTATAAGCTCACTTTTAAATAAATTACTTATGAAAGGACCCACTTTTATAGAACAAGTGAGAATAACTTTTACAATAAAGTTACTTTATATATGAAAATTGCATGCAAAACAAATAACCTAAGATAAAATATTAAAGTTATTTAACAATGATTCACTTTTATAATTAAGTGAAATGCACTTTATAATGAATGCATAAACGTTTTAAAAAAAAGTAACAAAAAAGAGACTTGAACTTGTTATCACTCCAAGAAATTCTTTGAAGTTGTGGGTCAAAGATGCTTGGTAACTTAAGGTAAACTTGTTTTTTGTATTTTGTATGTGTGGATCAATGGGATAAATCAATTACAGTTATGGTATTTAGACAGTCAAAATGAGAATCAAATGAACCAGTGCTCTCTAGGATCAATAATCAGATGATAGCTTTAAAGTGGGTGAGAAAACAATGCTTATAAACCAAATACAAATGTAGGGTTTAATAAACAATGATAAGAAACTGTTAATCAAGTTATGAGCTAACCAATGAGATGACAATCATTCTGCAACTGAAACAACTTGAATAAGAGTACAGAAGGAAAGATGAGAATCTGACATCAATAGAGAGAGAAAAATGTGATTTGTATTATCATATGAAAGGTCTGTTTACAATATAGTATTTTCTGCTATCCAAAATCGAACCTTTACTTTATCAAAATGATAAGTATTTATAACCTTTACAATAGATCTCAGATCCCTCAAAAATGGTTTTGGATTTCTAAATATACAAAAAAGAAAACAAAACTAAATACAATATGATAACTAAGAACTAGCTCCTATGAATCGAACTGTCTTCAAAGCTTATCTTTGACATCTGGTCTTCATCATTGCTATGTTTCTAATGTGTCATGGGGGAAAGGACACATGTCTTAAGTAGTTGGAAAACTTTCAACAATTGTGAACAAAGATTTAGTTGACCAACTAAGCATTCACCTCCAAAATCTCCACGAATCTTTGAAACTGAATATTTTATGATTTGGTGATTAATCTTTTGATGCTCTCTGATCCCTTAAATCACCCAAAAGTCACTCTGTTAGAGCTTAGATATTCAAAATTCTTATTCTACGGTTTCACCAGCTATTTTTCCTTATGATTTTCTAATTAGCTGATCAAAGCTCTACTTTTCAACAACTAATTGGTTATAATTGCACCTTCTGTGCTGGTGACAACTCTGTTTTAATAAAAAAGGAAAACCTTTCGTATTCAAAATTGTTGTTCCATCAAAACTCATTGTTTATTTGATTGATCTCCCTGCAATTTTACAGAAACCTGTGCCAACACCTGTAAATCTGGATGTGTGGTAATTTTTTCCTTCAACTTTTTGATTTTCTTCTTCAGGCGCTTAGTTAACCACCATAAGCTATTATAATCCTTTGTAATTTTCTTCTTCTTCTTCTTATCCTTTATATTTTCACGTGCCAACTTCTCAAAAGCTGCATTGGTCTTTGCAAAATTCTCTGACAAAGCTTTATATCTTGCCTTTATCACCCTTTCTAGAACCTTCTGCTGTGCTATTACCTCCTTCAACTCCTTAATCTTCTGTGATTTCTTTGATTTCTTATTCCTTGAGGTTTCACCTTCATCTTTGGAAGTAAAAACTTCAAAATCCTGTGCAGGTTCCATGAAGTGCTCTAGACTTTTGATGGCTGGACTTTCATCTTCCTTTTCTAGTTCTGTGTCTGAATCCGTGTATGGAAGATTTAGAGCATTTGTCTTTTTTACTGTGGATTTCTCTGAGTTTGTTTCAAAATCTAGTTTCTTTTTAGCTTTCTTGGGATTTATGCTAGAATTTTTGTCTTCTGGTCGCTTTGGGAGAGCTCTCCTTCTCCTTGAGCTACTCTGAGGAGTTGACTTCTTCTTTCGTTCTTTCTTCTTTTCATTTATAGGTTGAGTTTGGGTCTCAAAACCTTCCCAGAAGACAAAGTACTGCCAAGTTCTTTCTCTTTGTCTCGGTTCTTCCAAGATGATTATTTTAATCAGGCCATAATGACAAAGGGCATTTTTGATGCTGAATGGTTCGACTCTGATCTTATTACACACCTTGGTTAGGCTTCTGCCCTATGAGGTTAAGTATAACTGAATGCCTTTGAACAAATATTTCCATTCATCTTCAAGGTAAGAAACATGGGTACTTTTCTTCCAGGTTATACTTCGGAATTCTGTCTTGAGGTATGATCTAAAATCCAAATTCTTGGTCAATGTTGTTTTAAACCAATTTTGGCCTGTTCTGGGTAAGCCAGTTGTTGAAGCGATGGCAGCTTCATCAACTATCAGTTCCAGAGAGACCACTGTAGATTTTCTTCTATTGTATGATTTTGCAAAAATCTATGCTATTGCCTGGTGATAGCCTTCCTGCAACCTTTCCACATATGTCATACAACCTGCGTCTGAGAAACGCTTATGCACCTCTGGATAAGACTGCAAAAAAGATAAATTGTCTAATTCTTTGCTCAGAAGTCATCCTCCTTGCTTCCTTTCCATCTGCAACTTAATCACCAGCTAATTTGTACACAGTTGAAACAGTAAACTTCTTAATAAGGAAAGGGATGGCGCTGGTGAAAATGACTCTATGTTATCAATGAAATATGGAACCCCAAAATAGAATTTTTTGAACACCGTGAGTTTGAAATAGGGAAAGGTGATTTGATTTGATGTCATCAAATAACTAGTACTTTATCCTCTAGTTGCAATGATGATTAAGAGTGCGTCATGCCTTCAAACCCTTCTTTGTCTGCCCCACGAAATTCGTGAGCACAATCTATCTTGATGTCCTTCTAGATCGTGATGAAAATGTGTCACCACTCATTTGCGTCCATTAACTTTCCATGATGATGGTATGACGTGTGTCCGGCGTATCCTTTTTGCGTTTCTGGAGTCGTTAGAGGAAAACTTGTGTTAACACTTTATCTGGCTCACTTGCTGTTGAGAGTACACTTTAGCCATTGAAACCTGAGGCTTTCACCAGCTAACTTCAACTTCAAAATAGATGTTATCTATTGAAAAGATTTTTCTTGATTTTTTGAAAAGACCTTTTGATGACCGATTTATTTCTAGGAAAACATCTTAAATCCTATACTTTGACACTTCTAAATTCTAAAAATTTATATAGAACCCTAATTTATGACCATTCTATCACCTACAAAATGGAACAAATTGACTGATTCATTTTGGGAGATAACAGAACTCAGGGCCTCTTACTTAATAAAGAAAATTTTAATTAAGTGAGCTAGTGCAAAACACACTATAATCTTAAGAAAGAGGATTGGGGATGTTCTTGTTATTGTTGTGGAAGACAACCTTGGAGTGCATAGAAACATTTATTTTTATACATTCACACATAAACAAATTTCTCTACTTGACAACAACAAAGGTTATATATCTCAGTTAACTTACCCAGAAAATGCAAATTTTCCAAGATCACATAGAGTGTACGATGGAGAGCATACAGAAACAAGAAAATGATTTCTATTATGTTTCTAATTTGTCAAGATCTCACAGAGAATAGGGAAAAGAGCATACACAATTCGTAAAGAGTAGCAAGCCAGAAACAATAAATAGAAAACCAAAATATTATATCCATAAAATTTTTAAAAAAGGGTGCATTCAAGCTTTATACCTTTGGATCTGACTGCAATGGTTGTATCTTGGGAAAACATAAACCTTTTCGAGTGAAATTAAAACTATTTCTAATTTAATGAGTGCTACATAGAAATGGAATAGTCCTCTTAGCCAAAAAATGTATGGAAGTAACATAAACCAAAGATGCAGTAACACGGCTTCAAGATCTCGATCTACAACGAGAGAGAATATTCAAATGAACTTTGACACCTTGTTCGACAACATAGGTATTCAAATAGAGTATGAGCACCTTCAGTAACCACTCACACAACTAGATTAAATATCAACACATCGATGTTTTTATGTGGTAAAACCCTTGTGGGGAAATACCCACAACCCCAACCAACGTGGCCACTTGAGGCAATTTATTAATGCAAAAGAAAAATATTAAAAGAGATTTACAACAGATTTTCTCACAATCGATCAGTAGAAAAATACCTTCCATACTCTTTAAATAGAGATCATGGACAAATAATGTGTTAAGCCATGGATCAATGTAGCTGTTAAGATTGAGGACAATATGAGCCATCAGATCACTCTATGTTAGGAACATATTGCAACCGTCAGACTACAAATGCATACTAAATAAATACACTTTAACCTAACGACACATTATACCAAGTTGATCTTAACTATCTCCTAAGTGTCTAAATATCCTAACACTTACAAATGAAGCCCCATCAGGGGGATTAAGAAAATACAGGATGTAACATCCTGCTCTTGAGCGCACTGAGCGAACTTATTCTTTGAGGACACTTGCTTGCAAGTGATCTAGGTTATTATACTATTGGTCATTCAATTATGATTATGGGACATTATGGATTGATGATATGTTATTTTTTTGTATTCACATAGACATGTGCTATTGACTAGGTTCTCCTGAGTGTGCAAGACTTTGGACATTGATGATGCAGAGGCATCGATGAAACCCCTTGGACTCTGGATCGAGTCAGGGAGAGAACTGTTGGGTTTGAATTTTATTGATGTGACACATGTACCTATTATTAGATTTTATGATGATTGATTATTGTTGATGACATGATTTGTTGATGGATGCAGGCTATAATAGCTTGCCATCTAGACTCACATGTGGAGTAGAGGGGTCACGCAGGACAACCACAGACTTGAGGGAGAGGTGTAGACAATAGCCCTGCCGGAGCCTACTAGCACTCCTACTGTGGCTCGAACTATAGGTTAACAATTACCTAGTTTGAGAAGACCCACGATGTCATGAGGGAAGACTGTGATAGTCGCTCATGATGATTCTAAGGGGCGCACAATAAGGCATGGGTCTTATTCCTTAGAGGCCCCTAGTCTCCCACAATATCACCTGGCGAAGTATTGACTCCAGGGGTTTTTGATGTCTACCAAAGTCATTCAACAAGTGAGTGACACCCTTGGAGCACGTAGTGCGTCTTGAAGGGCACGTCGCATAAGGAAAAATGGAAAGAGGCGAGTGGCACCCTTGGAGAACGTAGTGTATCCTGAAGGGCACGTCACGCAAGGAAAATAGAAAGAGGCGAGTGGCACCCTTGGAGCACATAGTGCATCCTGAAGGGCACGTCGTGCAAGGAAATCGAAAAGAGGCGAGTGGCACCATTGGAGCATGTAGTGTGTCTTGAAGGGCACGTCACGATCTCAACGGGTAAGTGAATAAACCTAGTTAACCTTAAAGTGAATGATGTGATAAGTAAGATTTAAAAACAATTTCCCTAATAAAAATGTTGCCTATCCTAGAGAAATTAAAACCTAGGTCTAAGTAGCACATGTGGTCAAAATAATAATAATAATTAAACATGTAACAAGAAGGGGGCTAATAAATTCAAATTATAATGGAGGATTAAAAT
>JASDQU010304761.1:1445-13513 GCA_032191745.1 Picea mariana
GTGTCCACATCATGAATTTCATGGGATGCATTTTCACTTTCGGGTGTCTTCTCTGTTATGAAATTTTTCAATACTTCTATGATCTCCCCTTTTAAACCATCTATCTTAGTGTCCAACTTAGCTTCCATTGAATCCATCTTAGTTTCCATTGAATCCATGTTAGCTTCCATTGAATCCATCTTATTTTGTAGTTCATTTATGTCCATACGCATTTCTTCACCTTCATCAAGAGTCCAAGTAGGATTTTCTGGAGGCTTATTTGGTGTAGAAGTTCCCTTTTTGTGTGGCATGTTGGACAAGTATCACTTTTGAACCTTGATTTTGCAGTTGTTCTGCTAGACAATATTTCTTTTGTTGTATCTCCCAATTTTTGGCGCTTCTGGGTATGAAACTTTCTCTTATGTATTTCGCTGATATTTCTTCTCTGCAATGCCACAGGTCTGATCAAAATTGGATGTGCCAAGTGGAATTTACGGTAGCTTCCCGACAACTTGCCGATTTTTGGACCTTCCAGGAGATCTCCCTTGTATAGTGTGCCCCGCACAAAATAATTGATATAAAATTCTGAAACTCGCACCCAAAATACTGCAGACTGTCCACGATCCAATGCAACCAGTCCCACGCAATTTGGATACTCTAGGAAGAAGTTATGATTGTTTTACCTGGAACACCTTCTTGAGACTAGTCAATAGGACTAGTCAGATACCCTGTCTTACACGCGGTGTATCTACAAATTTAAGATGACCCAGAAGTTGAATTTTTTACCACAGATACATTACCAATTTCTGTAAATATTCTCCGGAGTTCAGGGTCTGAAACGTTACAAAACAAATTTTATAGCAAAAATTCCGCAATGACTCATTTCAGGATGATTCCAGAACCGTATCTTGTATAGGCTGTATCTCCGAAAGTATAAGGCCTCAGAAGTTGAATTTTGAACCCAACGTACCTTGATCCGTCTTCTAAATATCCTCCAAGCCGTTCCTTCTGAAACGTTGTAGAAAAAAATTAATAGCGAAAATGCCACGGTGTCTTAGATGTAGCAGCGAAACCCCAAGACCTTGAGCTCTGATACCATATGTTAAGAACCAAACATCAATATAGCATATGAAAACCTTAGGAAAAGTACTCAACGCTTTGAAAAGGAGATAATTTCAGATAATAACCCTCTTTGAGGGGGCAACCTCCTTTTACCCCACTAAAATGTTCAAGTACAAGATGATTCAAAATGAAAATGTCTCCTTGGTATATATAGGAGACTAGGAGGTATAATGGCCTAAAGCCGACATAATTAAAATAACATTACTATTCTAAATTACAACTAATGGCTTAAAGCTGACATAAATAAAATAGCATTACTAATCTAATATGCCCCAATTAAGGGGTAATGAGCCCATATTAGGGCTTAACGCTCAAGGCCTTTTTACAATTAAGAGGAATGTCAAAAACCCTAGACATCAAAAAACCTAACCCTAGGAGATGAAGCGCCAAAATTCAAGTTGGCCCCGTTTGGGTAAGTTAGTATATCAACTTCTTGGGGTTGTAGCTTTTGCATACGATCTCCGTTTTAGGTGCACGATAGATCGTTGGAAAGGTCTATCCGAGGAATACACATGTTTCACGTGGAAAGCCCCGTAAGTAGGGACTCGAAAACGTTGTTTAGGGCCTCAAAACGGCCCCGGAAGTCGGGAACCTGAAAACTAGGAAAAAACTGCCGAACTGGGAAACTGCCAAAATGAGCCAGTTGGAATAGGTGGGAGGCCATTGAAATCCATCTCGATCAAATGACTATGCTATTTTATATCAAGGAGATGGAAGCAAGAAGCTTCATATGCATGGGTTTGTTGATCTTTATTGGGTAGGTGATGTGGACAATGAAAAATTCACAAGTGATATATATTTATGTTATTTGAAGGGGATGTGATTTGGAATACTAATAGGAAACAATTGGTTTCCCGTTCTAATATGAGGTATAGTACATTGTAGCTTCAAAGGCTTCCAAAAAATCCATTTGGTTATAGTAGTTATGGAGATATATTGGAACTAAACACGGGCCAGGGTCCATGCTAATTTGTTGTAACAATTATAGTGTAATTGCTTTGGCAAAGGATCACAAGTGTCATCCACACACAAAGCATATTAGGAGAAAGTCCACTAGATCATAGAGGATCTGGAGTCTAGTGAGGTAGCTATATTCAAGGTTAGGACTAAGGCTAATGCGAAAGATTCTTTAACTAAAGCGCTAGATGGAAGAATATTTTCTTGATATAGGGGCAAGGTGGGGAGTCAACCTTGCTTGATGTAACTGCCTTTGTACATTCTTTACAAAAGAAAAGAAAATAACAAGGAGGAAAATCATTTGTTCCTGGTGAGAAAAACTTCGTTGCTTCTGTATGTGCTTCTTTATTATAGATGTTCTAATATTTATAATTTAAATTTATGTTGAATATATGTGTTGTGTAGATTTTTCTCCATTTGTTGTAGGTTGCTCTCTAGGTTTAACAAGGTTTATTTATACATTTCAATTATTCTAAATGGATTTTAAAAGAATAATGACAGATACATATTTTGACTTTGAAAAAATGGTGGAGATTGAATTTTCTCATTAATTTTGATTGTACTTGTTTATTGTATTTCATCGTTGTGTTTATTAATTATGTGGAAAAAACAAATTACTCTATTATACTAGTACTAGTTGTGTGATATTTAGAGAGATCCTTCTTTCCCATATTAGATAAAGAAGAAATCTTATCTTTTAATATTAACCATAATGTTTAAAAAATAAAATAAGACTTATAAAAAAATAAAATAAACATTTACATTCTCCATAGACATCTTCCAACACAATGCTAAATAAACAAAGAATGAAAAACCACAATGCTAAATTAAAAAAAAAWRAAAAATAGAGTAGAACTCTTACCTTTTTAATAATGAATAAAATGTTAAAAGAAAAAAACCAAAACTACTATATCCAAAGTCCAAAGAAGAGAAATAGACATGTACAAGCTAAATTATTTTTTTGTTGGTCAACTACAATTGAATATGATATGATTAATTTTATGTTTCTTAAGATGGATAATTGTACCTACATATTCATAGCTAGGTTAAGATGGATAACTGTACCTACATATTCATGGCTAGGTTAAGTTGGATAAGTGTACCTACATATTCAAAGGGATTTTTATTAGTGAAGTATTTCATATTCAAAGGGATTTTTTTATTAGTGAAGTATTTTGATTAGGTACTAGTGCGGGTTTTGATGCAAAAGCTTCTTGATAGTTGATATTTTAAAGCAATTTTATAATTAAAAATATTGTTTAATGAAAAAACAATTAAAGGGAAAGGAGAAACTTGAAAGGAGAAAGAGTAGTAAAAAAGAAAGATGACTTGAAACGAAATTTGATCAACCAATGGAGAACAAAGAACACGAAAAAGAAAATGTTAAGTATGTGTAGAAGATTATTATAAATTAAAATCATTTAAAAATTTGTTAATGAATAAGAATGCATCAAAATTTTCATTGTGTTTTATAAGTAAATTTGTTTATTGTATTTGTGATTTTAGGTGCAATATTGTTTCTTATTTTGTACATTATTTATAAAAGAGAATAAAATAAAAATAAGGAAAATCATTTGTTAGTAGGAATTTTTTTTGCTTCTTTATTATCGAACTGTTATAATATTTTTAATTCATTGTTTATGTTGAATATCTTCGTGATTTAGATTCTTCTCCATTTGTTGTAGTTTGCTGTTCAAGTTTAACAATTGGTATCAAAGTGATTGTGGTTTAAGGGGAAACCTTTGTCTCTGAGTTGAGGAAAATTTATTTGTGGAATCTTGGGTGATAAGGCCTTATTTTGTGGTTTTGATTTGAGAGCTAGACAAATTTAATTATATAGGTGAAGAAGTTCAAACTATATAGTGTTGTGTTATTGTAGCAGTGATTTTTTTTAGGTAACTAGATTTATTGAGAGGTTAGGAATGTATTTTGGTAGGATAAATGGCATCTGGACATTCATAAATTGAGAAATTCAATGGCCACAACTACAAATTGTGGAATTTGAATATGGAATATTTATTTATTCAAAGAGACCAGAAGGACGTTGTCATGTAGGACACCAAGATTGACACTATGGGCATTTCCTTCATTTCCCTTACTCTACTAGATTCTATGTTGATGAATGTGCGAGGAGAAACTACGAAAAAAATATTTAGGATAGTCTTGGATTAATGTATGAGGCTAAATCCTTCATGAATTTTTTATTCCTACCGAAGAAGCTATATGTTGTAAAGATGAAGGATAGTGATAGGGTTATTGATCACCTTAATTCCTTGAATTCCTTGATTAATGAGATGCAGATCATCATCGAGAAAGTAAAGGAAAATCAATGATGCATAGGCTTCTCTATAGTCTTTTGAATTCATGGGAGAATTTGATAATTTCCATTAGTGGAGTTATGAAGGTAGAAAGTATCAAGTTGGATGAGATTATGGGTCAGTTAATGTAGGAGACAAGAAGAATAATTTATGAAATAAACATTGATTCAGAAGCTTGGTGACTAGGGGTTACTCTGAAGAGTGAAGTGATGAGAGATCAAGTGAGAGGAAATATAGATCTAGAAAAAGATATGCCATTAAAGGTAGAAATAAGAAAGAGTTGACTTCCTAGAGGTTACATCAAAGACAACACAAGGATTTTGAATGTAAGGTTGATCCTTTGAAGGACAAACAAGAAAATAAGGAGGATTCAATTGCTAGGATTTACAGTTTTGATGGAAACATGTATCTCTCCTTAACATGTTTATTAACCAACGCCCACAAAGAGGTGTGGTTAATTGATTTGAGATATTCCTTCCATATAACTCCGCACAGGGAGTGGTTTGTGGAATATTAAGAATCACATGGAGGAAAAGTATTTCTTGGATAATTTTAGTTGTGAAATTGCCACAACTGTTCATATAAAATCCCAATACAAAGATGGATCTATGAAGAATATTCTCAATCTGCAACATACAGTGAGATTTAAATTGAAATTAATTTCAGTGAGCCAAATGGTTGATGTAGATGTTGATACATTATCTTCTAAAGAAGGTTGTAGATTGGTTTAGGGGGATATAGTTTTGGCATAGGGTGTTTGAATTGGAACTTTAAATACAAGTTGGATGTGACTATTCAAGTCATCCATAGAGGCAATCTAGTTTCATTGGAAAATGACAAAGCAATGACTGTGTTGAATTCATCGAACATCATGTTGTGGCGTTGTTGAAAGAGACATTTTAATGAAAAAAACTATGAGAGATGTGCACTTGGAATATTGTCTATGGAATCGATGATATGAAGGACTCATTTGAGTTTTTTTAGGCATGTGTGCTCAATAAGTGGAATAGGTGTTTTTTCCTAGAGTAACAACAAAGCTCAAGAGGTTCCTGAGTTGGTGCATTGTGATATTTATAGGCCTTTAGATGAGGTCTCGAATGGAGGATATCATTGTTTTATCACTTTCATTGATGACTTCTCATGAAAGTCATGGGTTTACTTTAGAAGCAATACACGTGACGTGATTGAAGTCTTTAATACCTTTGTTGCTTTGGTTGAAAGGTAAAGTGGGAAGAAGGTGAAGGATTTTGAGAATCCATAATGGTGGTGAGAATTATATTTATGAGTTCAATTGTTTTTTCAAATATCACAATATTGTAAGGTAGAAGACCACCCCACATACTCCTGAGAAAAATGGTGTTTCGAAGAGGTTGAATCGAATCTTGTTGGAGAAAGCATGGAGTATGAATTTTATTGTTGGTTTGAGGAAAATATTTTGGGCTAAAGAAATTGCTACAACAAACTATTTGACCAATAGATTCCCTAGTTTAGTTTCGGGTGAGAAGATACTAGAAGAGTCTTGGAGTGGATAGAATCTCTAAATTCACATCTTAGGGTTTTTGGGTGTGAAGCTTACATGCATGTACTTAAGGTGAGTAGAATTTTTTTGGACAAAAAATTAGTCAAGTGCATATTTATTGGATATATATGAGTGAAGGTCTACAAGTTGTGGATTATGTTCGAGCATTGACATACCGACAATCAAGAATGTGATTTTCAAGGAGGAAATATTTTGTGAAGATTACCATGCAGAATTTGTACTGGTAGAAAATGTACAACCGTTGTAAAAATTATGGATTTCCAATTTCATAGTTGAAGATCAAGTTGAACAATTTAAAATGAAAATACGCATCCTAAACATTATTAACTTGATCAAGGTTAGTTGATTTGAGGAGGATCCTTCACAAGTGAAAGAAACCTAACAAGTATGGTCATGAGCCAATTGGTTTGAGTTATTTTTATTTATCTTCCATGGGTGATAACCCAAGAAATGCCAAAGAGGTTCTTAATGGTGAAGAGGCCACTCACTGGAAGAAAACCATGGGGGAAGAAATGAAGGCCTTACAACAAGACCTCCCTTGGCATTATTTGTGGGTGTTTCTTGAAGGAAGGAAGATGGTTGGATGCAAATAGGTTTTCAAGAATAATTATATTATAGATGGTTATGTGTAGTGGTATATGTTTCATTTGATAGAAAATGGATACTCTCAAGTAGAGGTTTTTGAATATGAGCGGGGCATATTTATAGTTACCAAGATGGCCTCTTTTAGGTGGCTGTTGGCATTATCAACTACTTATGATTTGGAAGCGGAGAAAATGGATGTGAATACAACAAATTTTCATGGTGAGATTAAGGAATAAATCCTCGTGAAGAAACCAAAAGGATTTTAGTAGAAGGGATAGAGGACATGGTGTGCCAATTGAATATATCATTGTATGGACTGAAATAGTGACGAAGACAATGGTATGAATGGTTTGAAATTTTTTTTATGGGACAAGGGTTTGTAAGAAGTGAAGCAAACCATTGTGTTTAATTCAAGTAAGAAGATAATCACTCGATTATTCTATCCTTATATGTCGATGTTATTATTTTGATTAGTGATTACCTGAAGATAGTCAAGGAGACTAAATCCTAGCTGTCATGTGAAATCGACATGAAGGACCTAGGTGTGTTGCACTATTGTTTGGAAATTGAAGAGAGACCATTACAACAAGAAGCTATTATCAAACAAAGAAAGTATGTGGAAAACACACTTGCTCTTTAGGATGGATAAATGTAAACCGACTTTCATTGCATCTCATGTGTGAGTGGTTTTGTTGACTAAAATGAAGAATAAACAAGAGGAAGATGAGATGGAAAAGTGGCATATGCTATTGCACTTGGTAGTCTTATATGCAATGGTGTGTGCCATACTATATAGTCTACATATTGTGGGAGTTGTAAGTAGGTACATGGAAAACCCAAGGAGATATCATTGAACAATTTCTTAAAGGATATTTAGGTACCTATGGAACATTAATGACTATGTTATTTTCTATCAAGGAGATGGAAGCAATAAGCTTTAGATGCATGGGTTTGTTTATGTTGATTGGGTAGGTGAGGTGGACAATGCGAATTCACTAGTCATATATATTTATGTTATTTGAAGGGGATGCGAGTTGGAATACTAAGAGGAAACAATTGGTTTCCCGTTCTAATATTGAAGTAGAGTACATTGTAGCTTCAAAGGCTTCCAAAAAATCCATTTGGTTATAGTAGTTATCGAGAGATATTGGACCTAAACATGGACCCATGGCCCATGATAATTTGTTGTAACAATTAGAGTGCAATTGATTTGGAAAAGAATCACAAGTGTCATCCACAAACAAAGCATATTAGGAGAAATTCCACTACATCATAAAGGATGTGGAGTCTAGTGATGTAACTATACTCAAGGTTAGGACTGAGGATAATGCTAAAGATTCGTTAACTAAAGCACAAGATGGAAGAAAATTTTCTTGGTGTAGGGGCAAGGTGGGGAGTCAACCTTGGTTGATGTAACTGCCTTTGTACATTCTTTATAAAAGAAAAGAAAACAACTAGGAAAATAGTTTGTTCCGGGTGAGAAAAACTTATTTGCTTCTCTATGTGTTTCTTTATTATAGATGTTCTAATATTTAGAATTTAAATTTATGTTGAATATATTTGTTGAGTAGATTTTTCTATATTTGTTGTAGGTTGCTCTCTAAGTTTAACAAAGTTTATTTATACATTTCAATTATTCCAAATAGATTAAAATAATAGTGACAAGATAAGTACTTTGACTTTAAAAAAAATGGTGGAGATTGATTTTTCTCATAAGTTTTGATTGTACTTGTTTATTGTATTCCATTATTGTGTTTATTAATTATGTGGGAAAAACAAATGACTATTATACTAATACTAATGGGGTAATATTATACTAGTACTAGTAGAGTAATATTTGGAGAGATCCTTCTTTCCAATGTTAAATAAAGAAGAAATGTTAACTTTTCAATACAGATTATAATGTTTAAAAAATAAAATAACATTTATCAAAGAAAGAAAAATAAACATGTACATTTTCTATAAACATCTCCCACCACAATGCTAAATATACAAGGAATGAAAAACCACAATGCTAAATAAAAGACGAATGAAAAATAATGCTAAATAAAAGATGAAAGAAAAATAAAGTAAAACTATTACCTTTTTAATAATGAATAAAATGTTAAAAGAACAAAACCAAAAAGACTATATCCAAGGGAGAGAAAATAGACATGTACAATCTATGGAGTGTGATGCTAAATTTTTTTTTGGGTCAACTACAATTAAGTATGATATGGCTAACTTTATGTTTCTTAGGTAGGTTAAGTTGGATTACTGTACATACATATTCATAGCTAGGTTAACTATGATATGGTTAATTTTATGTTTCTTAGCTAGGTTAAGTTGGATAAGTTTACCTACATATTCATAGCTAGGTGAAGTTGGATAACTGTACCGACATATTTATACATATTTATAGGGATTTTTATTAATAGATTATTTAGTACTAGTTAGGGTTTTGTTGCAAAAGCTTCTTGCTGGTTGATACTCTAAAGCAGTGTTATAATAAAAAATATTGTTTAATGAAAAACATTTAAAAGAAAAAGGAGAAAGTTAAAAAGCGGAAGGGTAGTAACAGAAAAAGATGACTCCAAACGCGCGCAATTTGATGAAAAACTGGAAAACAAAGAAAAATAAAATGTTAAGAATGTGTAAAAGATTATTATAAATTAAAATCATTTAAAAATTTAAGAATGTATCAAAATCTCTATTAAAAACAGACAGCTGAGAGCAAGAATCAAATCTCATCGAATGCGGATTTTCCTATCGAATCGGATTTTCCCATTTGAATTTCCAATGTAAAACATTTCAATGTCTGATAATAACATGTAAATACCAATACATGTTGAGGTGGGTACCATTTCCAATCGCTCTGATCACTGGGTTAACGTGATTGCTGGTCTTGCATCTACAGCATTATGGCAACAATTTCCCTTTAATTAATTCACTGGTGTGCATTTTTACTGGTAAACCATTTGCCATAGCCGTTTCCTCTAAACTGTACGCTGGCCATTCCATGTTCTCTTCAAACTCATTCGCCTCAAGGGTGTGGGTATTTGATGTTACACTTTCTGCTCTCTCCAATTGGTTGGTATAGCTGTTGTCTTATATGCTGGGCGTTTGATCGCCTGTACTTCTATTTGCTGAAGTCGCTGGGTGCAAATAACAGCTAAATGTGCTCTTTGGTCGCTGGCATATTGTTTCAGAATGTGTGTTGTGTTAATAATTCGCTACAGTCAGAATTGTAACGTACCTTTTAGATAATAAACGTTCTATTTTTTTTGGGGTAGTTTTTAGTGGGTTTTACTTAAAATATGAAAAATGATTGGATAAGTAAATTTGAATGGTTAAGTTTGTATAAGTGTTTCAAAGTTTTTCAACAAACTAAATCCATATATACATTCATAAATGCAATTTAAACAACAAAAAAAACTATTTTATCTAATTTACATCACAAAATTCCCACCAATAAACACAAATAAAACATTTAACCAACCCCGATAATTGCCTACAACCATCAACGCGTGCGTGTTAACTAAGTGCTGGGAGCTTGCACTGACTCCACGTGCACAGGGTAGGCCTTGTACTTCATAAATGTCAGCGCCCATATACCCACAGCACCAAAAATTGATTGCACTGACAGTGCTCCGATTGGTGGAATAATATATTTTGATTGTGTACTATGTCACAGCTCAACTCTGTGTCACGTTGTTTTCAATCCAAGGTGTGGTGGTACCCACAGCCCTCACTTTGTTTTGCTCAAGACGTTTCTCTCATAATGCTCACAATCAAGCGTTTCATAGCTGTGTTAGGGGATGCTTGCACACTGCCCGAGTTATAAACGAATGGGCAGAGGAATGGTTGCATGAGAGCTGTGTAGGCACTTTGATTTGCAGAGTAAACATCCAGCTAACTAACTCTGTAGACATGTATTAATTTACAGCAATCTTTAAGTCTGTTCATGTTAAGAGCTCGCCGAGAATTGTGGTGTAAGACACAGTGGACATATACATTCAGCTGGGACCATATTTTGAGTGCTAAGCAGAGTTATTTTTTCTTGCTGATGATTAGCAGCTAAGAAGGTTTGCATTAACAGAGTTACTTTGGCATTAACAGAGTTGAAGTGCTGTGAATGCATCTTCATAAGACAAAGTGCTCTTGGAATTGGCACTGCAAACACAGTGGACTCGCTTCACATGGTTGGGCAACGGTCTGGCCATCACAAGCAACCAAGCAGTGTAATCCAAACAGTAAACAGAAATCAGCATTGACAATTGATTGTTGAGATTGCTGAGTTGAAATTTTATTTTCAAAAGATTCTTCATCATTTAAAAGAACGTGAAGATGAGTTAGGGTTGTTATTGTTAAGTATAATGTAACTTCAACAGTCTGACTGTACACTGCCAACTGTACTGGACAGTTGTACTTTCTATTTTTGTCTTGCTTGAGCCTATTGAGCTCAGCCATCTCTCATTGCATTGGAACATCTTCTTAGAACTTCTTCATACATTCTAATATACTATTCTTTTCTCTCTGCATTTTCTGCTTCACAATTTATCATGGTATCAGAGTCTCAGCAGTGAGCCTCTTCACACAGTCTGGAGAGCCACACGATCCTCACAGAGCAGAGCTTACACGCATCTTGAGAGCACGTGACACAGACTTTTCACAAGGTTTGGAAAGCTGTCTGTAATACTCTCTAAAGATTGCTGTAAGAAACTCACGCGAGGTTGCAGAGCGTACTACGCTCGAAAGAACGAGGAAGCAGAGACCGAGAGATAAGAAACCCTAAAGATTCTTGTAATCTTTTCAAGAATCGTCAAAGATTGACGAAGAAAAGCCGGAGGAGGTGAGAAATTTTAAAGAACTCGAAAATTTCGCTCACATCTGTTAAAGATTGAAGCAGTAAACAAAGAATTCGTGAAATTCTTTCAATCTTTGAAAGATTCACAAATTTTTTCTTCCGTAGGAGAAAATTCCGTCAAATTAGAGAAAGATCGCGTCAAACACGCAAGGAATAGCCATTGCTGGCCATAAGGGTCGTCCTGTGAACGGATCCAAGGCGGGAAACCAGTTCAGAAGGGACGAGGAGAGCGCGGATAAGGCGAAAGCATTTCAGCCGTCAGATCTTGCGCAAAGGCCCGACAGCGATTAGATCAGTAAGAAGGTGCACGACGTTTAGTCATTTGAAGCGCCAAGGAGAATTTTTTACTTGTAAAGTCACGAAGTCTCGACATCATCTGGACCGTTGGATAGGAAAGATCATGAGCAATCGATCCTCTTCACATCGCAAAATCGGGAATTGGGAGTTGGACGAGCAAAGGTTATTTGCACTCCAAAACTCGGATACGCGAAATCCCGAGAAGACTTGTGAGTCGTCCATCTCAGAGGACAGGTGGCGGCAGATCCGAGCCAACACTCTATCGCCATTTCGGAGTTCGGGGTTTTCAAAGACCATTGCAATAGGACTTCGCAACTCGCGAAATCGCGATACGCGATATAGCGATAAGATCTCAGCCGTCCGTTTGTCCGGACACGTGGCGAACATCGTAGCGCCCGTCGGCATTTCAGCATTCGGGGTTTCA
>JASDQU010304762.1:2089-13677 GCA_032191745.1 Picea mariana
GAGAGATTCAATATGGAAGAATGAGAAAATATATTTCCACTACTCCAATGAGCTAATCAATCATAATACAATGAATGAGTGATGTACACTCATATAGGAAAGAATATTCCATAATTAAGAAAAACGAACAAGAAGTGAGTTTTTCTTAGGAATGCATGCATAATAATGATGGTCTAAAATAGAACTAGCTCCAGTAAACTCTCACTGAAATAGTGAGTCGAAAATAGAAATATCTCCAACACCCCCCCTGAACATCACTATGGAGTAATAAAAAATGAGTCTCGAAAACTAGGCCATATTAGGTACTCATGTACAATGCAACTAATTGTTATAACCCTAAATTGCACCATACATGCATATCTGGCATCAGGCCATCTCACTTACTATTTTTTCCAAGCCATCACTGAGCAGCTCTTCTTAAAAACCATATTTTTGAAGATGTACGCATCGTGCACCATTACTGCCCACATACACAGGCTTGTTGCACCACCACAACTCACCTACGTACGCTAGCTGCACCATTACAGCCCGCATATACTCATAAAATTTGTAAAAATTAAAAAGTTGCAAGGAATTCGTTGAGATTACGGGCTATTGGGTAGTTTTTCAACTTTCCCACCGCCTATAGCCCGTCACCCAACCGAATAACCATATTTTTTGTCATATAAAAGGAGGTGTTGGGGTCTCATTCCAAAGATAAACATAAGAACAGTGAAACTCTGCCCATTTCACTTTCCCCCCTTGCCCTAAGAATTTGCAGCCACGTTGTGAGTTTTGAGCCAAAATTCCTTATTCTTGTCTTTTTCCTCCATTGCAAGCCTAATCCATTCCCTAGAGAGAGCTGAAGAGGAGAAAGATACGTGGAAGCGTAGTTGGAGCTTGGTGAAGAGGATCCCAGACTAGGTTCGAGGAGTAGTCATCGATCTCATTGTAAGTAACTTTGTGAGATTAATAAAAAGGAATACTTTTTATGTCCCGAATATGATGTGTTCAATCTTTATGTTTGATTTATATTTGATTATGACATCTAACCCACTAATTCATATATAATATGCATGTTCGTAGTTCTTTGTTTGTATGTTTATGAATGCAGGTTGGCCTTGGGAGGAATTTTGTAGTCGAGGAACAATCGAATGCAAAAGGATCGACACCAGACGCGGAGTTTAAGGTAGAGTTACCAGATCTTTTTACCTTGTGTTTTATGCATGAATGTGGGGTGTATTTGGGGTAGTTTTTAAAGAGTAGGAGACTTTAGATGGTTATCTCTGCCTACATATTGAACCCTAGTGTAGTCCATAGGGGGGTTTTCCCTCTATAGCAGAATTGGCGACCATACTGGGGAAGCCTCTAGGGTTTTTAGGGGATAGTTTTTGGGTGCTTTAATTGGTTTGATTACCTTTTTGAGTTTTATGTAAGTTGTTGTGTATTTAAGGGATTCTGGTCTGCCATACCAATACTACCTGCCTTTTCGACCTTGACTGTTAGTTTTCTTTTTGAGAAGTTACAAAGGTGTACGCAACCTACAGTGGGTCTGCACGCGTACATACGCGCCCTATCGTTGGATAGCCCGCGGACATACGCAAGTTGCTTAAGTGTCATAGCGTGCCTGTGTCAAGAAAGTCTTTCTTGAAGAAGAGGCGGTCAACCTATTCCCTGATTGAAGTCATACTTCTCTGGGGTTTTCTTGATCTAGTCCTAGTCTCTGTTGTTACAGTCTTTAGCCTGGGTTTGACGTCAGTTAGCTTATTTGTTTATCAAGATTTCGTGTGTTTTCTTAGTAAGGGCTTGAGACGAGTTTGTGAGTCTTTTTTGATCAGTATGTTTAGTATTGTCAGTGACTTCCTGCAATCCGTAGTAGACCTAAAGTCAGTTTTTGGTCTTGCCTTGTCTTCACTTTTTCCCTTTCACTTTCTTTAGAAGAAAAGAAAAAGAAGTTATTTCAAGTTTCTTATTTTGAAGCATAAAAATTAAAAATATATATATTTCATTGCTTGGTTAAGTATTTAGGTTAGTTGTCTTTGCTTATCAGGAGAAAGAGTTATTTCTTAAGTTCTTTATTGAATGCTTAGAACATTAAGTAGCTCGTAGTCGAGCGAAATCTTGTTTTATGTTTTTCTTTTAAAAGATCTTAGAAAAAGTAGTTACGAAAAGTTGGTTAAAGAGTGTAAATTTGCAAATCTTTATTTGTCAAAAAGAAGTAGTTTGCTTTCAGTTTCATTTAATGCTCTTCTCTTTCATCTCTTAAAATACACCACTAGTTTCCTTTTTGTTTCCTTGACTTTAAGACAAAACACTTAAAATTAACGCTTAATTAAAATTTATTAGAGTTTATGTTTGTAGGGTCCATCTACTAGTCTAGGTTAGGGCATTGATTTAGGTTGGAGAGGAAACTCTTCAAGGCTATAAAACAAACATACGAGTCTATGCTAGGGAGTGTAAAAAGTCCAGTAAACGTCAAAGTTATTCGGTACCCCCCTCTAACACAGGTGCTAAACACGAGGTCGCATGCGGAAAGGTAGCGGAGATAACCCTTCCAAAGTCGGACCAAGCATAATGGGCAACGCATATAGAGGACTTGTCTTGGGATTCTATTGATCGCATTTTCCACGGAGCTTCGTGGGTCTCGAATCTGTTCAAGGTCCTCAGTCATCTTCTAGAACACTTTCTTTCGATACCCTCGATAGGTTTCGGGCTTGATACTCTGCTCATTGAGGTCCACCTGACTTTTGATTGTACCCGCCTGGTGACTGTTCGCGCACTGGCAACCTAGTTGCCTTTATTTTAGTGACTTACACAGGTGAATACGGGGGTATACCGCGGTACCTAGAACATACATTGGGCCACTCTTTTCAGAGTATACCTGGAAGGTGCTTTCGTATTCGAGTTGCACTTGCACCGGTAAGTTGCTCTAGTGTTGGCTAGTGTAACTGCTCTTCCAACTAGCTAGTGGTTTGATTGTTTTATCTCATAGGAAGTGTTTCTAGTGTGTGTTGGTTTTCAATGTTAGTAAAACCCCTAGTGTGTCATTGATCTTCTCACAAAGTGGAAGATCAAGAGATCCGTCAGTCGCAAAGGCTTTAGGGCCTATCATTAGTTTAATTGGAGCCACCCCCGCCACCGTGAAGGCGAAGACTTGACCAGCAAGGGTCATTTGAGGCGACCGGGGCGTAGGAAACTGTACCTGAGCCATCCCCGAGAGAACTCTCGCATCCGGAGGAGCCTACCATTTCTGACCTTGGAGCGGAAGCTCTTGGGCTGCACAGTTCTCCGATCACTGACTTGTCAGCGCCCGTCGTGGTACAAGTTGTCCCTCCAAGGGAAAATCATCGCGAGCGGCAAACAGTCTTGCAAGCAGTGATGGAAGCAAACGTTGCTACTTCATCAGGGAGTCCTCACACTCCCTCTACGGCTACCACTACAAAGGGAATTTCACCTCCTAACCCACCTTCGTCAGTCCGTACCACCATGGTCTTGACCGCCTCTACTTCGAGTAGTGGTCTGATTCCGTCTATGACGGTGATCACTGCTCCGTTCACCCAGAGTGTGACAAGCCCTTTATTCTCATACGGGATGCCTGGCTTTGATACAAACTCTATCATGTCCTACTCCACCCTACAGACGTTGGCTCTAGTGGTAGGGATCTCTAACACTCCTCTACAAGGGTCCATGGGGGGCACCTCAACCCCCTATAACTCTTTCCCTTACGGTGGGGGTCATATACCTCTGTCATCCCCCTTGCTAGGCGATGCTCCCCAGCAGCCCGCCTGGCCGAACATGAACTACAGCTTGTTCAGATCAGGTATTCAAGGACTTTCTTCCAACACCACACAAGTGGGTTCTTTTTCATTCTCTTTGTTCAATGTGTTTGGTAACAATGCATTCTCGTCAGCTGTCGTCTCGGTCGGGGGCAACCCTAGTTTTGGATCACAAAATCCTGTGCAGGGTATTATTCCTGCACAGGGGGAAAACACCTCTCAAGGACCCTGGAATCCTTGGCAGGGATCAATCCCCTCGTCAGGGATGCTGACCGGGGGAAACCCCTTCCATGGCCAATGGAACCCCGGGCAAGGCTCAGTACCTATGCCCATCAAATCGGCAGGGGGCAACCCTTTCCGGAACCTTTGGAATACAACGTCGAGAGAAATCCCTTCTCAGCCCTCAACGTCCAATTATGGGATTCAACTGATGACATCTCAACAAGAGCAGTATCCGTACACTGGCCACGGTCATGGTTTTTACCAGAACCCTAGTCAGCAGCCTAACTTTTCCTGGCAACCTGGTGCCAACCAAATTCTAGGCTCCTTTCCTTCTGTACATACTCAACAACCCAAGCTACCTTTTCTGGCAACGTTTCATTTTCCAGACTTGTCAATATTGTTAAATGACCCAATCTGTTACGATCCGTGTTGGCCCCCTATGCCAACCAAGTTGCTCTCGAACATTCCAAAGTTCGAAGGCAAGCCTAACGAAGACTCAGGCGATCATGTGACCACCTCTCACCTATGGTGCTCGTCCAAATCGTTGAGAGACAACTCCATCTAGTTGTGTCTGTTTCAACGCACTCTTATCGAGAGTGTCGCGAAATGGTACATCAAGCTTGACCACTCAAGATACTCTACTTTTGGTGAATTGGCAATGGTTTTTCTAAACCATTTTCAGTTACCTGTGAGATACAATGCTGACACCAAGTTGTTGGCCAACTTTGAGCAAACAAAGGCTGACCATATCTTAGATCACATCCAATAATGGCAACATCGAAAGAGTTTGATAGAAGTACCAGTTCCACCAGCATTCATGCTGAAGTGGTTCCTTAAGTATTTGGTACCCTAGTTATCTAAAGACGTAGCAACATCGAGAGTGTTTTTTGAGGAAGAAGCGATAATGAGAGCTCAATAGCTAGAACTGATATACTCTCAGTTTGGTTTACTTTACGAAGTTTTTCCAGATGCCCCACGGTACATTCTTGACAAGACTAGACAGAAGTTTGGACCACATGCCGATGGTATCGTTGGTTCATCACAAGCAAAGCCCGCTGATCAGTTGTCGAATCAATTTCAACAATTGTCGATACAACAGACAACGGCCAACCAAACCACTAGTTCAGTTGCTCCCCCTACTCAAACGTCGGATGTACACAGTGTGAAATCAACAAACCCAAAGGCCAACCAGCAGGCTGACATAAAGAAGAAACAATGAAAGAAGGGTAAGGGGGATAAGAAACCCACCAATAATGTTGGCGGGGGAAACACAAAGAAAATAAAGCTGAAGTATCTATGTAACCTTTGCACGGAAGTATCGGCTTGCGGAGGCCCAAAAGTTACTGGCACAGCAACAACCTATTGTGTTAACAAACCCATTTCCACATGGGAAAAATTTAACTCAAGCCTCTGCGAACGCGGATGGGAGAAGTCAGGGACCCCCTTCGTCATCTAGTAATCCCTCGACCTTGAATGTTTATATGTTGAAAGGTGATGCCCATATAGCGACTAGGACACACAATTACATAATGCCAAACACTTCTGAGAAGGGTAAAGAAGCCGAAAACCCATATGTTCCTCTCCAGATAGAGAAGATGTTGGGAGAAACAATGACACACATCCCGAAAGGGGTGTTCAAGAAATCTTCCCACAATCCAAATGCGAGGGCCACCCAAAACTATTCTATGGTGGAGGATTTGTCACAAACCCCTTGTGTAATGTCTGCTTTGGAGGTCCTCCAGAGCTTCCCTTCGTAGAGAAAGGATTTGTTAGTTGTCTTAAGATCTGCTGAGACTTGTAATCTAGGAACGATCATGCTTGATACGACTAAATTGAAACCTCGTCTCCCATACCACGTCCCGTTTCAGATAGTAGTGGCTTACACCACGAAATCTTTTACCCAGAACATTTTCCGCACGGTGGTTGATGAGGGCACCTCAACATGCGTGATGTCATTGGTGTGTTGGAAGGCCATTGGCCAACCCATTTTGTCTCTACCACCTACTCTTCTTACCTCTTTCAATGGTCATTCGTTCAGACCACATGGAATCATTCCTTCTTTCTATGTGCATCTAGGAGGAAAGACCATGTGCATCAAAGTTGAATTAGTCGATGCGCCTCTTGACTACAATATATTGTTAGGAAGGAGTTGGACCTATGCTATGCATGCAGTGGTCGCCACAGTTTTCTAGGTCTTGTTGTTTCCACACGAGCGTCAGATCGTGTCCATTGATCAGTTGTCTTTCTCTCGTCCTGACCCTTCATCGGGGGCATCCACGGTCCCGATAATTGATAATCCACAACCCGGCGTCGTCAATATAGGGGTTGGTTTGTGCCCACCTTTGATGGGTACTTTCGATTACCCGCCTCTGTCCAACAATGTCAAGTTCATATCGACTATCCCTGACCATCCTAAGGCTAAAATATTTCACGTGTCGTCGTTCTGTATGACTTAATTTAACGATCTGTGGACTATTCCTTCCCCATCGGCCACAATGGAAGGGACAGGGCATCATGGCATGGCCATGCCTTTGTCCGTGGAAAAGGTTGCATACTTTATAGTCCAGCAAGCTTCCACTGACCCCGATCCGACTCCCACACATGATTTAGATCCAGTTTTCAATCTTACCTTCGCCACTACCGATTCCTTAGAATTGATCTTGCCCACTGATGAGGCGATTATAGAGGCATTGACTAGTCCATACAAACCCTGGGATGATCTCCATCACAGATCTTCTTTTCTCCCGGAGTTAGGAAGAATTGATGTCGGTGAATTCATGTTGACTATGATTGGAGATAGGTCTTGTTCTATCAATCCTTTGGCTACGCACGCAGTTTACGCCGAAGGTAATATGGAAACCATAGATAAAACGATACCTATTGATATCTCCAGAACCCCTGGCGTTGTGGAGAATGTCTTCGTCGGAGCAGACTGCTCCCCCGAGGAGATTTGAATCTACACTGATTTATTTAAAGAATTATGTGGCGTTTTTGTCTGGTCTTACGAGGAAATTCCAGGCATAGATCCAAGAATCGTCGAACATGAAATAACGACTTACCCTGATGCCAAGCCAGACCGGCAGAAGCTTCGTCTGATTAATCCTCGGAAAGCAGAAGCTATTAAGGCGGAAGTAGAGAAACTACTCAAATCTGGTTTCATCTACACCGTTCAGTTGACTCAATGGGTGTCAAATCCTGTTTTGGTCAACAAAAAGAAGGGAACAATTCGCGTATGTACGGACTTTCATGATTTGAATAAGGCCTGTCCAAAGGATAATTTCCCCACCCCATTTATTGACCATATCATCGATGAATGTGCAGGCTATGAGGCCTTTTCTTTCATGGATGATTTTTCGGGATACAATCAGATACAGATTAAGCCCGAAGACTAGCATAAAACAACTTTTATCTATCCATGGGGTACATTTGCTTATCGAAAGATGCCTTTTGGCCTGAAGAATGTTGGAGCCACCTTTTAGCGGGCCATGTCTTTTTCTTTCCACGATTTCAAACACATAGTTGAGGCCTATCTCGATGATTTAGCATCACGGTCTTGTAAGAGAGTTGATCATCCCACGCACCTTCGACTTATCTTTGAGCGATGTCGCTACTATCGGATTCGCTTAAATCCTAACAAATGTAGTTTTTGCGTAACATTGGGTCGTATTTTAGGTTTTATATTTTCGAAAACAGGGATCATGGTCGATCCTCTAAAGGTTGAGGTGATAGTTCAATTGTCTCCCCTAACCATAGTCCCTCAGCTTCAGAGTTTACAGGGAAAAGCCAATTTTCTTCAGCATTTTATCACAAACTATGCCGAGATCACTAAAGGGTTTATGGATTTACTGAAGAAGGGCATCCTTTTCCATTGGGATGAAGCCGCTCAGTGCTCATTCAAAGTGTTGAAACATGCCCTCATGTCTGCCCCTCTACTACGGCCACCCAATTATAATAAAGATTTCTTATTGTATTTGGCCACAACAGAGTCGACCATCGGTATGGTCTTGGTTCAAGAGGACGATCTACTTGAATAACATGTGATTTATTACCTGAGTCGAGGCCTGGTTGGACTAGAAATCAACTACTCCCATGTTGAAAATATTGTGTTGGCAACAGTACATGCTGTCCAGCGGTTCCGTCATTATATCATGTTTCGCAAGACCACCGTCATTGTCGTTGTGAATCTGTTCCAATACGTGTTGACACGACGTGTAATCAATGGAAAGATCAGTGGATGGATTGTTATCCTCTAGGAATTTGACTTGGATTTCATTTCTGTGAAATCTAAGAAGTCATTGGTCTTTGCGGAACTTATCTCAGAAATTCCGGTCAAGTTAGGTGATGTTACACCCGAAGAATCACTGATTAAAGGAGATATTTTTCAGATTTCATCTTCAGACCCCTGGTATGGATATATACTAGTCTATATCCAGACTTTGAAGTGCCCCGCCTCTGCTGCTCGTGATGAGTGTCGACTTACATGCCATCAAGAAAAAAATTATCTCATACTCGAAGACACTTTGTATCGTCGAGGTGTAGATTGCATCCTTCGTCAGTGTCTCACTCATGAAGAAGCGAAACTCGTTTTTAACCACTTCCACACTGGATCATGTGGTGGTAATTTTTCTGGGTTGGAAACAACCCAAAATATTCTATAATCCAGTTACTTTTGGCCAACGTTAATCAAGGATTGTGTTGAATCGGTCAATAAGTGCCACCCGTGTCAGATCTTCTCTCGGAAGATGAGGGCACACCTCGCTCCTATGTTTCTCGTCATTACACTTGGCCCCTTCACCAAGTGGGGGATTTATTATATACATTCCACCCCCATTCATCCAGGGGGCACCGTTATATCATTGTACCAGTAGACTACTTCACAAAGTGGGTCAAAGATATGCCAATGTTCAAAGATGATGGCGAGACAACAACTCTCTTTTTGTTCAATCAGATAATAGCAAGGTTCGACATCCCGAAGGAGATTGTCACTAACCATGTTAGTCACTTCCAGAACAAAATGATGTCTGAGTTAACATCAAATCTTGGGTTGAGGCAAGAGAATTCACCACCCTACTACCCACAAGCGAATGGTCAGGTGGAAGTTGTGAATAAGTCCCTCAATACTATTCTGCAGCAAACGATCAATTCGGCCAAGTCAAATTGGCATTTGATGTTGTACTCGGAATTGTGGGTTTACCGAACGTCTGTAAAGACTACAACCGGTTTCTCACCTTTTCAACTTGTTTACGGGTTGGAAGCAGTATTTCCAATAGAGTACCAAATCCCATCTCTAAAGTTAGCAGTACAGTTATTGCCAGACACTTCACCGTTTGAGGAACGCTTATTATATATCGAGCATCTCGATGAGCAACACCATGACACAACCTTGGCTAACGAGGCTCACAATAAAAAATTCAAGTGTCAATACGATCGGTCCATTCGTCCTTGGATTTTCTCCGAAGGCGACATTGTCCTAGTCTATGACCAATATAAGGATCCCATGGGGGCAGGCAAGTTCAAACTCGTGTGGTTCAAACCTTTCACCGTGAAGGAGGTATTAAAGAAGGGTGCTTATCATCTGGTTGAATTCGAAGGGAAAGCTTTGGAAGAGCCTAGAAATGGGTTCTACCTCAAAAAGTATTACTCATAGGTGGGTTTCCTTGGGTGACTTCTTGTACATATGTATAGTTCTTATAAAATTTAGTTTTTGTCTTTTTGTTTTATGGGTGTGTCATTTTTTATGTCATCTTTTTCATTATGGCAGATGTCAAGTGAATCAGAGGTGTTTATTGGGTTCGCGGACGGTGCTAGCTGACACACTCGGAGGCTTGCTTCCGCAACTTGGGTGATCTTTACACCTCAAGGCTAGTTGCTATCTGTTAGCACATAATCTTGTATGCGAGGTGTTTTCCTACAAAGTGTCCCCTTCGGTGAAAAAGTGGCAAAGAATGGGTCAAAAACCCACTTATCCTAAGTCGAGGGCGCATAAGCGCTCTGGATTATGCAGCGTGCAGATCTGGGTGGTNTTTGGTCCAGATTCAATTCCGGACCCCCCCCCCAGTCGTTCTACCTTTAATGATGGGGGGGTTCTGATATGACAGTTTTCCCGTGCGCGGATCTGAAGGGTCAGGCAAGCCACGCTCAGATCTACGGCTGAGGTTCTATTTTGGATCCCACCGCCGTTATACCTTTAATGATGGGGGGTCCGATATGGGTGGTTTTCCAATGTGGTCCCCTTTGCTATCGTCGTGCCTCCTCCTTGCATCGCCCCCTCCTCTTGCCACCTGTGTTCCACTAGGCCTCTTTTCCACGAGTCACATCACTCATTTCCTCCTTGTCTCGTTAGGACACACTCGTCGTCCACTCACCCTCGTGGCATGTCATTTTCCGTTTCGCTCCCTCTTGTCTTCCCACACCTGTCCCTCTCCCTATCACGTCGTCCCATCGTAGGAGACATGTTCCCCTTAGACAAATCACATCCCACCATCGTATCTCCATGGCCCCCACAAGATTTTCCACATTCATCCTTTGGCCTCTCCTCATCTCACTTCCACATCTAATATGCCAAATCATCCCTGCCTAGTCATCGCTCATCCGCCGCTCCCCGTCAAGTGCCCCAATTAGCGTGTCTGCATCCACGTCTTACCATGAAGCCGTTTAGCAGATCAGTGTGGCAGCATGAGAATCCTCCACGTCCCAAAGGTGCAGAGTTGACTGGTGCCATGTCTGATCCCAAGGAAGCAGTTATTGAAACGGTTGGTGGTGGGTGGAAATCGTTTCCACCATAAATGGAAAGTCTGGGAGAGGATTGTCAGCTTGTCAACTCCTTGCAGGCTCGTTTTGGAACACAGTGGCATCTGACCAAAGTGCACAATGGCCCAGAGACTACATGCACAGTCTGCCAGTAAACATGCAGACATAATGCCTTCAATGCAGTAACTCGAAGATCCTATTGGGTTTTGCTCCAAGTATATGAAGACATTTTTTCCATTTTTGTATCTATCGATGGTTGAGCTATGCTCCGGAATTGTAAATCTTTAATGAAATTTTTGGTTCTCTGGTTATGAGTTGTATCTGAGACCTCATGTTTAATGAAAGTCACCTTCTCTCCATCTCTCTGTAAGCTTTGTTTTAAGACACTAGGAATTGACAGGTCCAATCAAGGGCAATTATGTTGTGTGATGTATGTTTGATCATGACTGTGTTTTCACCACTTTTAAATCAATCTCCTGTGTCTTTTTCTTCCTCTTACCCTGAGTAGCTCATTGAAAGATTCAAGCAAGTTGTTACAGTAGTTACCGTGATGGAGGTATGATCGTTGTGTTATAGTAACTGTGTCATCCTGGCACATTTCAATGTTTGTTCTTTCTTCTATGGACTGTTGGAAGTTTGATGCCTACAACAGACCTTTGCAATTTCTCTCTGAAGTCTTCCTCCTACTCACCTTTATTACAACTTACTGATTGAAGTTAGATCAAGACCTCACCTACTTGTGCATAGCCTAGCCTAGGATTCTGAGTTAAAACGATATTCTTCTGGGTCTGTGCAAGATACCAGATATATAAAATATGCAGAACAGAAATAAAATGCTAGAAATGGCAGAATAACAGTAAA
>JASDQU010304763.1:0-13677 GCA_032191745.1 Picea mariana
GTGGAATTCAATTAATAAAATCATTTCATTCCACTCTCTTCTCTTCTCTCTCACAAGTTTTGTGTGTTCATTTTCTACTAGCTACGTTCGTTGTGAAAACTTCACAATTTTCTTATGAAGAATTGACTTCCTCGCATAAAATGAAATCCATGGCACTCATTTAAATTGTTCAAAGATATTTTTCACTTAGTTACATAACTAAAATCCTTTAAAGAAATAAATAATGCTCTACGCACCTTGGAGATTCACACAACAACCTTGGCTTAGCAAATTTTTATTTCCAAATCACATTTGAGTTCTAGTAACTACTTAAAACCCAATATATGAATGTATTTGGAAACAAATGCTTCTTTTGGGTTTATTTTAAATTCTCTTAACCTATCCTATAATTGTGGCATATGCAAGAAGTATGGCTCGGAAAGATAAGAGAAGATAGCTCAAGATTGAATATCTAGAGGACAAAGAAAATGACGAAGAGAAAAACCCTAATTCATCTTTCTTCTCTGACACCTCCTACAATACAGGGTTAAAGGTATTCCTAGAGTGGATCCATATTTATGCAATGTTAGAAAGAGGAAACTTTCTTGATGATGACAATGGGGACATGGATACATTTCAAGATATCAGAAGATCAAACCTTCACCAAATAGTTGCAAGGCCTGTAATTTTTCCATACTATGATATGGTATGTTGGATTCTCTCACATATCGATCTTGAAACTTGCACAATTGTTGATGCATCTCTCCAAGTAGTAGGGCCTTTCAGGATAGATTATTTGAATGATATGTATAAACTAAGCCAACCTAAAGTTAGTTTATATAAACCATTTCTAAAATAATTTGAGAGTTGGGTATCAAAAGAACAAGATGTGGAAATATTTGTCTTAGTTAGAGACTGGTGGTGTGATCCTACATCATTTAAATCCAATTCAAATAATCTTTATACAATTCAACATCTCAAGGAACCCTATATGTCAGTAGCTACCATGCTCTACAAAATATATGGTGAAAACGTCTCCCAACACATTAGATTAGAATGGGTTCCAATATTGAATCAGATAACCAATAAGGGTTCAATATTTAGTTGGGCCCAAATTTTATCAACCAATGTTCAATAAGCCATAAATAAGTCATTTGAATTCCCACCATGATATACTATTGCTTTCTTCATGTTTACATATCTAGTTGATGTTGTGTGTGCAAAAACTCCTTTTCCACTAATAAAATAGAATTGTGGACCTAACCAACTTCCTATTTACTCAATTTACTCCATACTCTAAAATATTAAGTACAAGTACCATTTCTATGATATTTGTGACATTTATATTGTACCCTTGTATGCATTTTTTTTCAAGTGTTCAACTGATAGATTTACTCAGAGGCATAAAAAAACACTTATGGGTATTGGAGACTGCTTCCTAGATGAAAATTTTTCTTATATTAGGTTTATGGTTGTGCAACAGCCCCACATTTGTTTCCAAAATATGTACCTAACAAGGTATTATTAAGAGAAATAACTTTTCAAACTATATCTACAAAAACAATTGTTTCCCTAATGATGAATTCAAAGAAAATATGGCCTTCTTTCCCTCTCAAGATTGGAATTTATTCTTTGTTAAATTAAAAAATGCAAGAAAAGAGGATAAACAATTGGACGATATATCGCTACATTATACAAACTTCAAAATGCATGATCCAAAAGATGTGGTTAAAAATCAACATAGAATGGTCAAATATTCAAAATCATATCAACATGAACAATTTCCTCTTGATATTATATTCAAAGGTGCTGAAAATGTTCAAGATATTATTTTGAGAATTGAAGGAATTAAATATATTAAGAGGAAGGAAAATGTGATGGCCTAGAAAAATGAAAGATCAAGTAAATTTTATGAAGAAAAGGAAAGAATTATGGGTGTTGAATACATCTAGCAAGGAAAACCATATCAAAAAATAGAACTTAAGCATCAGGGTAAATATGAATCTTCCCAAGATAGGTAGAATAATGAATAGAACATAGACAAATCAACACAGGATAATCATAATGCATAACAAAACAAGGATGAGTTAGTTAAAGATATGAAAAAGGACAAATATGGTAATGAACAATAGAACAAGTCCTCCATAAAAGGGAGAAGCACAGAACCGTAAACTCTTGTATCAAAAGGTGTAACTTTGATAGAAGGAAATCCATGTAAAAGTCTAGTAGCTAAATATTCACAAATCAAAGCTACAAATAAACCAACCATCTCAGTTACATCAATTTCTACTATTAGTGGAGAAATGGTTCCCTTAGCATTGTCCTTAATTCAATTGGAACTAGTAAAAGAGACTGTGGTACTCCTAGGAGAATACTTCTTTAGTAGTTTGAAGAAAGGAATTATGAGAGATATACCAAAGAAAATAAAAATAAGGGTACTTGAGGAAGAAACTTCTAGACAATTCCTGGCATGGAATGTTGTAGGAAAAGAACCATAAAAAGTTGCACAAGAAACAACGTTTTTTTTATGGGTTTTTGCTAGTGATAATGCATGGAATGTAAATGATGTTGTATGAGGAATGGAGAAGAAAAAGGAACAAATCATTGTTCTTGAGGAAATACTTAGAGATCAGAAGTATTTAATTGAGGAGGCACATCAGCAACAAGTCAATCAACTTGAGGAACAACATGATTCACACACCTTTTTTTCTTAAGGATTAACATAAGATAGAAATTGATAAATGAGAAGAAGAATATCCAAAAGAAATTTATGTCACAAGAAACAAATAGGAATTATAGTTCAAAGAAATGTTTGAGTATTATTAGAGGAAAAAGAATACCTTGGAAGAATAGGTAAATAAATTGAATGAAGAGAAGAGTTGTATTGAATTCTTCAAGTCTGAACTATTAAGTGTCAACTCCAAACTAAAAGATGTTCAAGTTAATTTCTATATCAAACTTAGTTAAATTCAGCAATATCGCAATGATTTGCTTAAGTTAACTGATCAAATAGAGATCCAGGTGGAAGAACATAAAGCTGCTCAAACATTGTTTTACAAGATCAAAGTTTGGGAGGTAAAAAATGAAAAGGAACATGAAGACATTCCAAGGTTGACTAACATAGAAAGGGCTCAGATCCATATTTTATTAGATTCCTAGATTAATTCTAAATAATTTACAAATGGTTTGGTTAAGGATTCCAATCAATTGTGTTCCAAATTATGGGATCAAGCTATGGATATCATTGAAGACTAAAATATTCCAACTAAAGAATATTTAGGGAATGCAGCTCCAAGCAATCTCTATGTTATCAATTTGGAATAGAAAAGGCATACCAGTACATAATTAACTTCTCAAATTAGTACAATCAAAAGTGATATGTTGAAGGAATATGTTACAATTCCCTCAGAGTGTTCCAAAGCATTTTCATCTTTCTTTTTGAAATTAAAATAGAAAAATTAACAAATATTAAACAAAATGTATCAATGTGAATTAGGCCTAAGTGGTCTAAAACATCCCCTCCTTGAGCATATGACGAATATTTTTAGTAAATGGGAATCATATTTTTAAGAGAAAGATAATAAAAAATAAATACTATCCTCTTCTCATGTAACAAAGTAACACCTAATTTGGAGGAATTAGTTGTAACATAAATAATTTAAATGATATGATTTATGGGTATTAATAGGGGATTCCTCAGATGAAGTAGGGGCTGGCAAACTTGGCATTCAAATCTTGTATATTTTTATCAAACATTTTATGAAAAACTGAAGGCTCATATCTTTCTCGAGAAATATTTCTATGTGAATGTGAGATTGTATGCTTCTGCATTTCTATGATTTATATATTTGTGTGAAATTTCTTTCAAAATTCATTTATTTCTCAAATTGATATTTTGATTAGATATGAGAATACATGTTAGATTTTTTGAATGACTATTTATTTGGAAAACTATATGTATCTTCACTTAAAATTAATGAATTTTTGTAAATTCTTTTATTAAAATTCAACAATTATTATCTTGTCTTGTATTTGATTTCGGTGATATACACTCCTAGCTAGGACAACTTAGTATTAATCTCTAATTAAATATATCATAGATAATATAGATATTTAATTAGTTTAAGCTATATACTTAGAATCAATTTGTTAGATTTTCTCGATTTTGTGTTTAATTTTAAAACCTTTAGGTGGAAACCTGACCCATATATTGGTGGAGATCACTATCCCAAATGAGAGAATATCTAATTGGGATATACCATCGGTTGATCCTCCCACATTGTTGGTAGAAGGAATTTTTCCAGCTATCAACAATTTTGGCATTAGGAGGTTTGAGTGATATGCATGGCTATTAAATCATCCTGCAATTCCAAGTCATCTTAGTCATCTCATACTAAATCACCTCCACAAAGAATCTCTCTTCATGAATATATCAGTGAAATTTCAAAGCAGAAGTAAAGCATAGTTTGTTATATGTCTATTCAGACAAAAAAGGTGACCCTATTTCTACATTACAGACTGAAGTTGTAGTCTCTACAACTACTGAAAAACTTGCATTCATTAATCCTCAACTATAATTGTCTAGAATCTTGACCACAACACAAAGAGAATAGTTTGGACTATCACTCATTGAATTCACAATCCCTACAAAAGGTAAACAATCTCAAAGATCACAAACAAGTGTTATTGATTTTTCCTCTCGAGTTAACCCTCTTTTTGAATTGTTAAAAACTTCGCAAGGAATAGAAAAAACTGGAATTCATTTCATAGGTGATGATGGTAAACCACCATCTCCTCCAGAAATTCCTCCTTATACTCCTTCAAAATCTCAACAAGGAGTCGTCTCAAGGAATTCTGAAACAATGTTCTCAAGGAAGCCAAAGACAGTCTCCTTAAAGAAGTCAGATACCATATCCAAGAAGAAACATGGCTAATGTACCCAGAAGATGGGCGCTTGCACTAGGAGTTGTTTCTATTCCAGGACCTGCTCCTGATTTTCTTAAGCATCCAGAACCGTTTTTACCCAATTTTGATCCTAATAAAAATGAGTCACCTAAAGTTCATGTAAGTAAATGCATGTAAGCAGTAAGTTTAATGAATTTACAACATTAAGATGTTTTTTTCCATTTGTTTCCATACAATTTTGAAAGGAAATCATCTACTTGGTACTTTGCATTACCATAAGGATCAATGACCAATTGGAATGAATTTGAAACTGCATTCATGAAGAAATTTGGTGAAGATAAAACCCCAACAACATTGGTGTTAGAATTGTCTATGATGAGAATGAACTCAAAGAAAAAAATCAAATATTTCTAGCACTAATGGATAAAATTCCTAAATATTCTAGGCCTTCCACCAATGCAATCATTGAATTTTATACCACAACTCTTCCTTTTTCAATTTCCATGCTTGTCAAAAGAGCTAGGAAAAACACATTAACTAAGAGTTTTCAAGGAACCTTGGATGTGGAAAAAGAAATGATGAGCATTGTGGGTAAATTGCCAGCAAAGGAAAAGAAAACTTTTCCACCTGTCAAGAAACAAAACATAATCAAAACTACATATGAGAAAAAATACAAAGAGATTGTAGACATGGATAGTCTTCAAAGAATAATTAAAAAAACTCTCGAATGACATCATAGATATTAAAAAATGTTTAGGAAAAGACACATCTTAGAAAACTCCATAGAGACCTCCTTTTAGGAGAAATACCCGTTGGACACACCGATCACAATGAGAGGGAGGGGGGGTGAATAAGTGTAGGGCTCTTTTTCACATCCTTTCACAAAAACTCCTTAGTTAGAAATCACAATTTACTCATCACTTATTAATGTCAATTTATAACTAGTTGTATGTAAACATATATCAGCAACATAGATCATCAATAAGCCATCACCACAAAAAACACAAGGAACATAAGATGTATGTACAATTTTATTTTATTATGGACTACAATCCTTGGGGTTTTATCAGCAACAACTTAATAGAGTATCAACTCCACAAGAGCACCAGCTCTGCAATGCAAGACTCAGCTTACACAACCCAGCACCAACTGACAAGAGGATTCAATCCTCAACAGATACCAATATGTCAACAAGTGCGTGACCTGTTAGTAGTGCAGCACGCGTATGTACATTCCCTACCTATAGTGCAGCATGCATATGTACGCAGCCTATCTGTATTGCAACCTATGTATGCCTCCTAAAGAACTAGGGTTTTATCTCCCCTTGAAAACTCAGATCTTTTGCATCTTCTGTCACATCCACTTATGTCTTTCACTATCCAATCTGTACCATAACCAATCACAACACATCTATGTTGCCCAACAACTTACTCATGCTCCTCAACCATACAATATGAATGTTACCTAATCATGTATAAGTAACCAGTATACTATGGAAACCATATCAGTAGTGAAACATAAGAGTGTTTCTCACTCAATCAATCAACCAAAATTAACCATATCACAACAACCATACCAAGAATGCCTTAAGTATTTCCATATAATAAGAAAAAGTATCCATCAATACAACTATGCAACCATACCAAAAGCTTCTATGATAGATCTGATCCCATAGAATGTCGATTTGGAATTTGCTTCAGACTTCATGAACCTGGTACCAAATCTCACTGAAATCTCCATGAATCTTTCCAATTGTGTGCACTCTCCTCTCCTTCAGCCCGTGTGTGTACGCGTCCTGCCTCATTGCATCCCATGTATGTACGCGCTCTGGCTCACTACATACCACGTACTCCTTCAGAAACTAGGGTTTTTGAACTTCCAAAACTTTCATTGTCAAGATCTCAGACTTACGAAAAATTTGATGCGTCCATGACTACCTGCAATGAATATTTCACCCAGAATAGATCTTCAATATTCTCAAGAAATTTGCATGACCAAGAGACCCTTTCTCTCTTATTTATATTGTCCAAGTAACTTCCTTTAGAAGAATCCACTTAGCCACTTTTTCCACATATCCACTTTTTCCACATAACCACTTTGTCCAAACAACCACCTTTGTCCAACTTTGTCCACTTAGCCACTTGTTCACATAGCCATTTGTCCACTTAACCCACTTTCCTTATTTTAGGGTTAACCCACTTATAACCTCTTTCCATAATTAGTAAGTTCTCCATTAACTTTATTATTTAAATAATCCTCTTTGACTTATAGTACACTCATCACTTCACTTTATTATTTAAATAATTTCTTCTTTGCAACCACTTTGACTACTTTGACCCTTTGGGGCTTCTAGATGACTCATGAGGGTTCTCCAACTTCACATGACCATAACTTTCTACCCGTGAGGATTTATGTGGCGTTCCACATACCACCAGAAACGACATGACAATAAATATCCATCTAGGATAGTTTCACTGAAAAAAACATTGATCTTTATCTCATTATTCCATAATTAATCTTTGGTTCTCTAACCATACTTCTAGAATAACTCAATTGCAAAGTGTCTTCCCATGAGGGATTTCACCATAAGGGGACCACTTTGGAGTTCTTCCATTTGTACTTCCTATAAACCATGACAAGATAATAATGAGTCATCTTTACATCAATCCAACTGGAATAACCCATGACAACACATCACTATGATATTGTCCCTTTGTCATTGATTCCATGCACGACCACATGATCCATTGATCAATACATTAATGCATCAATCCATCTATGCATCATATATCAATGACAACACATCGATCCATCTTCATCTATGCATGACATCATCTATGCATCATATATCAATGACAACACATTGATCCATATTCATCTATGCATGACATCATATAACTATGACTCCATTTGACATTGATCCATTGACAACAATGACAATACATGATCCATCAATATACTATGACAAGACATTGTTCCTTTGACATCAATGACAACATGATCCAACAATATCCCCCTTTGGCATTGATGGAAATACCAACATTGATGTCAACACCAATCATTGATGGCAAGAAGTAGACATGGCATTACTCTTCATCAATATTCATTTCAATCACATCAATGTGACCATCTGTCCCTCTTTGACATCAATGGAAAAGGATAGTTCTCTCCTTAGGGTTGATCCTCCTACCTGAACTCTCCTTGGGGATGCTCCCCTTGTCTGGATGCCTTTGATATTCCTTTGAATAATCTCTCCCCTTTAAACAAGGGATATCACTATGATGTAATGTTGAAGACATATCACTCATGCTCCCCCTATGACCATCGCTCCCCCTAGAACCATGCCTTTGTGCTCTTTCTCCAGTATTTACCTTTGCATATGATAAATCTCTCCTCCTGGAATCATGGGAATATGAATGACTCCCCCTGTGGGTATGTCTCCCCCTATATTCTCTACAATATGAAGAATATGATACCACTGCAATATGATTCTGTTGCAAATGCTACTGCTCAACCAAAACATAGATCAACTGCTCAAGAATGATCCACTCTTCCTATGACGATCCTTGGACCTGTCCATGCATCAAACTTGTGCCATACCATGCATAATGAAGCAAAAGATATTTCAATAATGAATAGAGAATCATGAACAAACATCAACCAAGTACATCCTATTCCATATTGTGTGCCAACCATGCACAACACCCATGTACATCAACCATGTACATCAATACCATACAATATACCATAAGATATCATCAGTGGAATGTATTAACCATATTCCTCTACGAACATGCCAACCTTGTGCCTCACACAAGTGTCATATCACTCATGATATGTCGCTGCCATGAACCAATTTCCACAACCATGTATCTCAACCATCAATATATCAGCCAAGCATCATAACAAGTGTCTCAACGATATCATCCCATACATCATGTACCAAATCAAGTGCATCAACCATGCACCAAACCTCAACAAGATGAACTACAATAAAGATGTGTTCCCATACATGTATGCCATATCAACCATAAACCATGTGCCAATCATACTGCTAGAAAGTGTCTCTAACAATGTACCAATGTATGTACCAATCATGTATCAACTATAGATCAAGATATGACTCATCAATGATGTACAACATAACTACCTCATCAACTCATCAACTGCATGTCCCAATATGTAGCTCAACCACATGCCAAATGCATGCACCAAGACATCCAACAAGTATTCCTCTAATAATACATCATAAGATATATCAATGGAGCTCACATATGTACCAGCCATGTACCATGACAGATCTGCCTCAAAAACCATTCACTACAACAAGTACTAAGCATCCAATAGTACCTCTAAACATGTACTAAGAGTTCCTCTCAATAGATCAATGACATCTCTAGCTAGCATCATCATGATATATCTCATAACCAAAGTGCCATAACTTCACTGCCATAACCAACATTGTTCCTCAACAGAAAATTCCTTACTTCACACTCTAGGGTTAGTACCATGCATCCAAGATAGACTTTCAAAACTCAACTATATTTCATCACCATACATACATCAAATACACATGCCAAGATATAATCATGAAAACCTGCAACAAACCATGTCAGATCCCGCAAAACAGAGTTATACCATCACACCAAGATGCAACTCATTTGCATAGCTTACTTTCCAAGTATTTTACCATAGGTATGTGTCCTACTATATAGACAAATCATGTATGTATGTAACCAATTTATAGGTCATCTTGCGTATGTACATGATTGTTATCAATGTAACCAATGTATTCTTCAGAATAAGTCAAGCTTGAGCTTGCCTTAGGGATTTCATTATGTTCTAATTGTTTGGTCTTATTTACCCACTTCTGAAGGTGTCTGAGCTTCTCAGAACTTGAGCTCTGAGCTTCCATATTTACAACATTTTCTTCCTTTCTAGCCTCATGTGTTCTTCTATCCATACTATATGATACACTCCTCATGGATTGTATTCTTGTGTTCCAACAATCTTGGGATTTGTAACCAAATCCACTACAGTTGTAGCATCTCATGGTGTGACAATGAGCAACAATGTGTCCCACTTGATTACATCTCCAACACCTTAGGGTGTCATCAAACCTTCCATTATATTTTCTTAGATAATGTTTGCAATCCAAAGATTTGTGACCATATTCATTACATGAGTAACAATGACCATAAAAAACATTTTCATACCTTTTTTTTGGTGTCCATCTTGAAGGTGTCTCTTCTAAATTTGCTTTGAGGTGTAAAGATGGCTTCTTGATGTATTCATTTCTTTGTTCTTTTGAAAGTTTCCTTGCTTTGTGTAGATGGTTTCCTTGCAACATTATTTCCATCTTTTGAGAATGAGGGACTTACCTCATGCTTATTTGAGGTGCTTTCTTGAAAATGTGTAGCTTCATTGTTGTATCCAAGACCTAATTTATCATTTGGTGATCTTTGACTATCCAAGATTTCATTCAAGATTGTTGAGCTATTCAAGAATTTGTTTGACTTCTCTACTTTCTTTCTAAGATCAACAACTTCAACTTCCAACTTATGACATGACTCATCCTTTTCATTTACTTGATTCTTTAATAGTTCCTCTACCCTTTTGGCTTCTTCAATTTTGGCCTTGAGATTGACAATAACTTCAATACTTTTGCTAATCTCATCATCTGCCTTCTTATTTTCTTCTATTTCATTATTTAGTCTTTTGATCTCTTCTTCTTTTTCTTCTAATTGAGTCTTTTTACTTTCTTCTTGTTCTTTGAGAGATTGCTTTAGTGCCATGGTATATCTTGATTACTTTTCTAGGACTTCATTGGTATATTTTTCAAGATACACAAACGAAATTAAGTAATGTCTTATTTCATTGCTAACATCTTCTAACTCAGCTAAAACTTTAACTTTTAGTTTCGACAAATATTCCTCCTCAACTATAGGATAACTGTCATCTGATTCTACACAAACTTCTTCTATGTTTTCTTTTTCACTTGTAAAGAAACATTCAACATCATCACACTTAGAATTATTGCAATCGAGAGATTCTTTACCTTTATTATTCTTGATGGAATTGTCTTTAGTGTCTTCCTTTTTTCCTTGGTATGTCTTCTCTAGCTTTAGCCATAGAGCCTTGGCGGAAGTGCATTGTCCCATGCTTTCTTTGACAGAGCTTGAGATTCCATTGAGAATGGTCTTGAGAGACAATGCATCATTCTTATTTTCTTCCTTTTGAGCTGCAAAATTTGACTTATTCTTCAAGGGAATTGATCCACCAATAGTTTCTTTCCAAATACCTCCTCCTTTTGCTTTCAAATACCCATTCATTTCTATTCTCCATGCTGAATGATTTTTCTAATCAAGGATTGGAACTTCATCATCCATTTGTGTGTCCATTGATCTCCTCCAAGCTTATGAAGGCTTATAGTAAAGGCCTGCTCTGATACCAATTGATGGACACATCAATCACACTGAGGGGGGGTGAATCAGTGTAGGGATCTTTTTCACTTCCTTTCACAAAAACTACTTAGTTAGAAATCACAATTTACTCATCACTTATAACTATCAATTTATAACCAGTTGTATGTAAACATATATCAACAACAGATATCATCAATAAGCCATCACCACAAAGAACAAAAGGAACAATCCTTGGGGTTTTATCGGCAACAATTGAATAGAGTATCAACTCCACAAGAGCACCAACTCTGTAATGCAAGACTCATCTTACACAACTCAACACCAACTGAGAAAAGGATTCAATCCTCAACAGATACCAATATGTCAACAGGTACGTGACCTGTTAGTAATGCAACATGCATATGTACGTGCCCTACCTATAGTGTAGCTTGCTTATGTATGTGGCCTATCTGTACTGAAACCTGTGTATACCTTCTGAGGAGCTAGGGTTTTCTCTCTCCTTGAAAAATCATATCTTCTGCATCCTCTATCACATCCACTTCTGTCTTTCACTGTCCAATCTATACCATAACCAATCACAACACATCTATGTTGCCAAACAACTTACTCATGCTCCTCAACCATACAATATGAATGTTACATAATCATGTATAAGTAACCAGTATACTATGGAAACCATATCAGTACTGAAACATAAGAGTGTTACTCACTCAATCAATCAACCATCATAAACCATATCACAACAGCCATACCAAGAATTACTTAAGTATTTACCATATAATAAGTAAAAGTATCCATCAAGACAACTATGAAACCATACAAAAAGATTCTATGACATATCTGAGCCCATAGAATATCGATCTGGAATTTTTTTCAAACTTCAGGAACCTGGCACCAGCTCTCACTCAAATCTCCATGACTCTTTTCAACTATATGTGCTCTGATCCCCTTCATCCTGCATGTGTATGCGTCCTGCCTCAGTGCAACCTGCATATGTAAGCGCTCTGGCTCACTATAGCTCATGTACTCCTTCAGAAACTAGGGTTTCTAAACTTCTGAAACTTTCATCTTCAAGATCTCAAACTTACAGAAACGTTGATGTGTCCATGAGTACCTACAATGAATCTTTCACCCATAATAGATCTTTAATATGCTCAAGAAAGATGCATGACCAAGAGACCCTTGCTCTCTTGTTTATACTCTCCAAGTAGCTTCCTTTAAAAGCATCCACTTAGCCACTTTGTCCACATATCCACTTTGTCCACATAACCACTTTGTCCGCACAACCACCTTTGTCAAACTTTGTCCACTTAGCCACTTGTTCACATATCCATTTGTCCACTTAACCCACTTTCCTTATTTTAGGGTTAACCCACTTATAATCTCTTTCCATAATTAGTAAGTTCTCCATTAACTTTATTATTTAAATAATCCTCTTTGACTTATAGTACACTCATCACTTCACTTTATTATTTAAATAATTTCTTCTTTGCAACCACTTTGACTACTTTGACCTGTTGGGGCTTCTAGATGACTCATGAGGGTTCTCCAACTTCGCATGGCCATAAATCTCTAACCGTGAGGATTTATGTGATGTTCCGCATACCACTAGAAATGACATGACAAGCACTATCCATATGGGATAGTATTATTGAAAAATTCATTGATATTTATCTCATTATTTCATAATTAATCTTGGGTTCTTTAACCATACTTCTAGGATAACTCAACCGCAAAGCATCTTCCTGTGAGGGATTTCACCATAAGGGGACCACTTTGGAGTTCATCCATTTGTAATTCCTATCAACCATGAAAATACAATAATGAGTCATATTTACATCAATCCAACTGGAATAACTCATGACAACACATCACTAGGACATTGTCCCTTTGTCATTGATTCCATGCATGACCACATGATCCATTGATCAATACATTAATGCATCAATCCATCTATGCATCATATATCAATGAAAACACATTGATAATAATGAATTAATTAGATTATATTCTAATCTTGAGGTCCACTAGGCTATCGATATAATAATTGTTGAAGATATACAATCTTGTTGGAAATATTACAGACTCAAATATTAATTCTTTTTCAAATGTTTTCTAGTCTAATGTTGAGGGTGATATCCATACATGAGAATATTCTCTCTTGAGAATATTCCCTACAAAATAGTGTGCCTTCTATAAAATAAGGCTCCTTCCCTCTTTAGTTTTGACTCGGTTAGATTTCATTTATACTAGTGGAGGCTACTCATGCATGGAAACCTTTGTTTTATGACCAACAATTGCATGTTCACCTCAATTTTCTCACCAGGAGGGTGCATATCACATGCATGTGGCCAAGAGGGTGCATATC